>PVJD01008312.1:0-73941 GCA_004026545.1 Mormoops blainvillei | reverse complement strand
TCTTTGTGGAAAAAAAAAAAAAAAGGAGGTTGGCTCGTACTGCGGGGCTCCCAGGGAAGCAGAGTGCGTTGAAGAGGGGCCCAGCACCCGCCGACCTTGAACCCTTCTCCTACTGGGGGAGGGGCGGTGGAGCTGAGGCCCACGTGGCTCTCTAACGGCTCAAATCCCTGGGGGCGCGCCTGGCCCGGGATCCCGCATCAGTGCAGGTGTTGCCTTTCTGTTCCTGTGGCCAGCTGGCCCTGGCGTCCTTCCCACTCCCAGGCCCCCTAGTCATGCACATGCGGATTGGCCCACTGCTCACGTACGCAGGATGAGGCTGTGCTCCATTGGCAACACGGGTCCGAGGGTTTTGTGTTGGTTCCCGCTCGCTTCGAGGGGCCATCCTCTCGGACGGTTAAACTTGCAGCAGGAGGGTAACAGAACCCGCTCAAGGGCAAACGCAAAAACACAGGATCAGACTTCGATCGCCAGGGTTGGAGAATGTAAACGCGGGCGAGCGAGGACGCGAATGTTGGAATTCTCAGTGGGGATCTCTGGGAGGAGGGAGGCCACACCTCGCCGCCAGGGGAAGGAGAGATGGCAGGTCCATCACATTTCCCGCATTTCTAGGAAGGAAATGCAGCGATTTTCCCCAAAACGAATAAATGCGCAGAGAGGGGGATCAGCAGCTCTAGGGAAGGCACTCTCAAACCTCTCCTTGGGCAAATGTTCTCGTTTTGCAATCGCAAAAGCAACCTCAATGAGACAAAGATGCTGGCTCGAGATCACGAAGTCATTAAGTCCAGAAGCCAGGACCCGAAACTGGCTCCGAAATGCAGTAAGCACTTGTCACTCAGTCTCTGGCAAGCAGCCCCGGCAGGATCTTCGCGACTTACCTAATTCTACGAGAGTCGTTGATTTGTCCCCAAATCCTGCGGACCCTTGAAGAGGACGTCATCCTTAGCAAAGGAGACACTTACCTTAAACCTGCGGCTGGGGAAGTGGGGGAGGGGGTTGTCTCAAGTAGCCAGGAATGTCTTCTATTTTATTTCTCTATAATTCTCTATAATTGTTTCACGTAACTGCCTATTCCGGAGCTCAGAGTCCACCTGCGAGCACCACTTCGCCTGCGGAGTGGATGCCAGAGCAGCAGTTGCATTTATTGTCAACCCGCGCAATTCCCCCATCGAAGCCATCACGGAGCCCGTACTGCACTGGTTTTCTCATTTGGATCCGTTTCTTTCGGTCTTGGCTTAAGGAGTCATTCTGGTCATTAATAACTGTAATAAGCTCACTATGACCCAAGTCGCCCCAAAAAGAGGAGCCCAGAGGCTCTCCTGGGATGGCGGCGAGGCACGCCCAGTCAGTAGGTAGCTGGTGGGATGGCCAAGTAGGAAAGGGCCTCGGCCAGACTTGCCCATAACTCCCAGGGCTTTTCCCACTCCTACTACCTGTCCTCGCATCCAGCTTTCCCTACCCGCCGCTAGTGGGGAGAGCTCTCAGGGATCCAAACCCACTTGTTTTGCAAACGTGCCCTTCCCAAACAAAGAACTCTAGAGATACTGAACGAGGGAACTGGGCTCTAGAAACCATGTGGAGAAACCCAGCAAAGTGGAGACAAACACGCTTTAGCTTCAGCTCTTGAAAACTCAGGCAGAAATCCAAATGCCTTTTGAATTGTGTGCATGTTTCCCTTTTTTCTTTTCCTCTCTTCCTACATCTTGTTCTTTTAATTTCCCTTTTGAATTTCTTTATTTTTAGAGTTTCCAGACCACCAGAGTCCCTGAGAAAAGAGGACAGCCGCTCTTGGTTACCACCATGCTGATCAGAGAAAGAGCAAGTATAATTCAAATTGGCAACCTAATGCCATTGCAATGGTCAGCCTCTTTCACTTGGTGTTGTTCTTAAGCAGAGTGTGTTGCCACCAGCCACAAGTAGCAGCGGGGGAAAACGGTAGCAGAGTGTGACAGAGGAGAAATATAGGAACACATTGCGGCTTCCTTAACTTGGTTCTTAGTTATCTGTCAGTGCTGTCACTACTAAGTGAGATAATAAATAACTGTAAAAACATTTTTGGGAGCATGGGACCTTACTAGTTGGCTTTTAGGGTGTCATCATAGTTCCTTTCTCTCCCACTGTAATGGCTGTAAAATAAATTAATTTTCCCTGGTAAAGTTCAAAATCCTATTAAATGACCACTCCCTTAACTACCTTCAGGTTTGGAATAATGCTCCAGGGATGATTAGGTCCAGAGGACTTACATTAATCAGAACTTCAGGAAATGTACCTGATATTCCCAGAAATCCCGTCCATAACCAAAGGGAAATAGAGGGCTTAAGAGGGATGCCTATGGCTGCAGGGACTCTTCAACACAATTTGTCCTTAATGCCCATCTGGAGTGGGTGCCCTGGGCAGCTGACTGACCCCAAAGAGAAAGACGCGGGGGTCCCTCTCCCTAACTCTTCTTTAAGCAAGATTTTACTTATTTATTTTTAGAGAGGGGAAGGAAGGGAGAAAGAGAGGGAGAGAAGCATCAATGTGTGCTTGCCTCTCACATGCCCCCTACTGGGGACCTGGCCTGCAACCCAGGCATGTGCCCTGACTGAGAATTGAACTAGTGACCCTTTGGCTCTCAGGCCGGTACTCAATCCACTGAGCCACACCAGCAAGGGCATCCTCCCCCCAACTATTCTTCTTGCTTAGGTTCAGCATCAGAAGGAAGGGGGAAAGGGAAAGTAGATAGACAATAGATGGGCTCTGGGCTGGGAAGTGTGCCTTTGTGGGAGGGAAAAAGAGAAAGAAGTTTCCCCCAACAATTGTCAAACCACAATGGCCTACCCCACAGGCTGCACACTCTCCCGACTTCGTTTCTAGCTTTGCCCATTCTGCCTCACCCCTCCTACCTTCTGCAAATGCCCCAAATCTAAAATCTAAAGCATTTTCTTGAGAGTGTAAGCAAGCAGTCACCAGACTGCCTCTCTGAAGATGAGAAGGAAGTCCATGACACCAAGAAGCAACTACTGAAGGGCAGAGAGGTGGATGTGAAAGTGACAATGCTTGGGAGGTGGAGTTCATGGGGTTTCATTCCAAAGGTGGACACAGAGATTTTAGGGGCCCCACACTTTGTCCTCCCCAGCTTATGAGTGGGTGATTCCTTTTGTTCATGAGACAAACTCTGGCCCTGACAAGCAGATAAATGGATGAGGTGTCTCTTGTAAATTAGAGGCCAAGTTAATCCCCTTCTAGGCCTTCAGGTTTCTAAGTTTCAGGCTTAAGAGGGGAGTTTTGGGCTCCATTCGTATGTTAGTGATGTGAACAGAAACTCAAGTCCAGTGAGCCTGAGTTTAAATGTTTGCAACCCTGGTGTGCTGGGGAAAGAAAAGTGGTGCTGGGCGACATGTGTGGTACACTCTGGGCTCCTTGGGTTAAGAGAGTCTTTGAAGCTTTGACTCTGCTGTGGATATTTTGGAGGAATAAGTATAAAGGCTTTACAGCTTAAAATGGTACCTATAGCTACTAGTTCTTAGGATCTGAATTCCCGTCACCTAAATCACCCTCTAGGAGCGCATGTTAGAGGTTCATGGAAGACTGCTCGACTTCCCTTCAAGTTCACCAGGAGACCTGGCCCAGGCTGAAGGACCCCTTTGTGTGCAATCAGCTCCCAGGACGGTTGCTCGAAGCACAAAAGGGCAGTGAGGAGGCTTGACCTTTTTACGCTCGGGCTAGGTCCCTCCTCTCCGCACCTCAGTTTCCTTGCAGGCACACAGGGTTTAGAAGTACTCTCCTTACAGTGTGTGAAGATTAAACAATATGTAGCCTGTAAAACGCTTGACACTTAATAGGCTCTCATTAAAGGTTAGTTCCTTCCTCCATGTCCTGGAGGTAGGGGACAGGCAGATTTTATTACTCCTCTTTTCTTGATGAAGAACTGAGGTGGGATCCTGAGGGAGCTGCAGAGGACCACCCTTAACTTCCCTTGGCTTCTCAGTTTGACGCCCCAGGGCTAAGGTGACTCAGGGCCCTCTATCCCTGCAGCCCCCTCTGGGACGCCCAACACAGGCCGAGGTGAGGGCCAGGACTCTGGTACCCAGTGCACCAATCCTAGCCTAGACTACTGTAACTGAACATTGAGAATCTGCCCTGTCTGAGGTCCTGCCTGCCATAGGTTGGGGACTGAGTGACTCCACCCAACAGGGACTCTTGATTCAGGGAGTGGTGGCTTGCCTGGGCCAGCCTTGGCACTTTTGTCCCTGCTTCAAAGAGTCCATTATGCCTCCCTTGTTGCATGACTCCAACTCTCACCCACCCCCAGGTTTACTGAGCAGCCCTATATTCTCAGAGCTGCTGCATGTGGGCCAGAGGAGGTGTGTGTGGGGGGGCGGGGGGCATTGTGCTTTGCTGCCCCATAACCCTGTAGTGCCCAGATGCTACCTACTGGGTCTGGTGCTCCTGAAGGGAAGGTCAGAGGTGGTGCTTCTTATGTATGTCAGGTTTGACTCCTTGCTCAAGGCCTGGAGCAAGGCCTTGTTTTTTAAACATTGCCAATCTAGCCTCACAATTACTAAAAGTCAAAGAGTCCCCAGGTCCTTTTTTCCCCTGCAACTGCCCCCTCCACCCTCTTCAAGGGCCAGGGCTAGGGACTCCACCATAACTGAGCCTCCCCACCCAGCAGCCACCACCAGCGCACCTCACTAGGGTCTGGGAGTGGATCCCAGGACAGAAGAGAAGGAAGCCAACAACCCCACGGAGCGGAGCAGTCCTCGTCCCTATCAGCAGGAGAAGGCAGAAGATCTGGAGCACTCTGTCCTGAGAGGGATGGCTTGGCGCATGGAAGTATTTAGCAGGTAGCTTGCTATTACTGCCTAACAGGGTGTGAAAAGTAATATGAATGTGAAATACTGTGGGAAAATGGAGAGTTTCCAAAACAGGCAGCGAGGTCCCTCCCGCTGCTTGGCCTGGAAGGCCCAGAGTCTCTGCTGCCCCCTGCGTGGCGCCAGGAGGTGCTGCTAGTGGCCTGGAACCAGAAGGAAAGGTGGGAGGGGGGCCTCAGGAACCAGAGGGTGGTGGTGGGGAGCGATGCGCACAGAGAAGAGTGGTGGGGGAGGTGGGAGCCAACCTGGTAGTACACACTCAGTAAAGTCCTGTTGGCACCCCACTCCTAACTGCCAAGGTTGAAACCAAGCAGCCTCATAGAACTTCAACGCCCCCACCCAAATGTACACACAAAGACTTAGAGTCAAAAAATAGATAACGATGATAAGTTAGACGGAAAACAAGATTTTACTAATTGTATGAAACAATGTATCAATCCACTGGGTAAAGATGACAGGAGGTATGCCGATGCTTTCTGCAGGGGATGGAAGTGGAGGTGAGATGACAAGGTCCTAGTTGACGAAATGTCTCCAATTGATGCTAGATCGAGAGCGCACAAACCCGATAAGCATTCTCACCTTGTGCGGTGCAGATAAGGAGCCCCCCTCTAGGTCTAACAGTTATCCCCATCCCTGACTCACATAGGTATTCGGACTTTTCCACCTTCGGGGGTCTCAGCAATTCCTAATTGCCAAACCTCCGGCGGGCAACAGGGGGAGCCAGACCACAGGCAGCGCCTCTGCGCAAGGTTGGTGCCCAGGGGACTTCCCCATAGAGGGCCGAGCCCTCTAGAAAGGCGCTAGAAAAGTCCCAGGGCTGGAGCCTCCTCCGTAGATCATAGAACCACACTTCAACCCCCATCCCACGCAGCTCAAAGCCGAGTTCTGGGTCGTCGCCAGCTCTCCCAGACGCGAACGAGGTTTCCGACGGCCAACTGCCGACTCCGCATGCAGGGCCGGTCTGGTTGGAATAGCACTCGAGGCCCAGGAGGCCGAGGTGCGAATGCCTCGCTTTGGGATAGGTGCCACTACATCTGCGCGGCGCGTTGTCAGTTTGGAAACGCTTGTACCCACACTCTCACATTTCCCTGCTTTCGGGGCCTCGTGCAAGGCGAGAGAGCTGGCCTTCTCCTAAGAACATTTCCCTACAACAGACATCGTCGGAGCAGCCGGGCGATGGTGCATGCATTTGGTTGCAGATAGTGTCAGGTTTGGAAGCAGAACATCCCCCGCCGCCCCCACCTCCGCAGCATATTACGTATTCTATTTCACAAATACTAAGGAGTATTCAAGAATGGGTGGGCGCGGTCACCCTGGTTTTCTCATGCAAAATAACTCAACATTCTAATCATAAATCAAAGTTTCAGGGTTTGCTTTTGCGACGGGCGCTGACGAAAGAGAAGGGGGTGCGTGTGTGTGCATGTGTGGTATGCACGCGGGAGGGGCGGAAGCAAAGGCTACCACCAAGGCGGAAGGGTGGGGAAAGATGGGGACGTGGGGGCTGCGTCCGCCTGAATAAAGCCCTTGCTTGTCTCCAAGCTTCTGGCCTCGAGGCCTGAGCCTCAGAGTCACGCCGGGCGCTCCTCCTCTTCCCTGGGAGCGCGAAGGACAGCACGACTCGAGCTGGAGCACGCACTTGCCGCCCCGCACGGCGCCAATGCCCTAGGCCTCGGCTTCCTCTGTTGCCTCCGGCGGCCCTCCCTGGGCTTGCAGCCCGTCCCCGGGACCCGCGCGCCTCCGGGCCTAACCGCCTTCCCCGCTGGCTTTCCCTGGTGAGCTCACTTCTCCCCACCCCCGCGCCCTCCCGTGCGTCCGGGGGATCCCGCTCCTCCGCCGCCGATGGACGCGGAGCGCGCGGGACGCGGGACACTGGACCTTTTCGGCGCCCGTGGGCCCTTTTTAGGGCGATGTCTGGGAGCTGAGATTCCTCAGGAAGAAAAGGGAAGTCGAAACCTTTGAAAAGAAAGGAAATAGCTTCTTCCTTTTTTGTGGTTCAATTCAGGGTGCAGGGCTGGAGTGCGGGAACCCGAGGCCCTGCCCCGAGGTTCATCCCGACGGCCCCTTGACTCGGGCCCACCAGCTCGCATCTCTCTCCTTCCTTCCTGATTTCTTCTCCGCCCCTTGATCCCTTGTTTCTCCTTTAGTTTTCACATGTGTTTTAAAAATTCATATGTGGGCACGTTTAAAAAGCAATTTCGCATTTTAAAGTCGGCAGCAGCAGAGGGAGAATTACAAATCGGATTGGATTTAATTAGCTGGTAATGCTCCTCTCATGCCCCCGTAATTAAACAGAGATTCTAGTGGCGCTTCAGGGCCCACAAGTGATTATTACAAGCATATTTTACATTTACATTAAAATGCTGTCCCCGGGGTGTAATCCAAGAACTGGCTCCATTTATTCGAATTTCGAACCTGAGCGCTGAGGCCAGAACACTGCTCCCCAGTTGTGGAAGGATGGTTTTGGGGGGCTGTTGTTTAGTTTCCGTGACTGAATTTTAATTTTGTCCGGTTCTGTTTCGAAGGAGTAAGGAAAGACAGCTGATAGCTCCTGAGGCACCTTGGGGCTCAGACCCCACCAAGACCCACGCCAAAAAAAATTTTAAGCGTGAATTTGTGTAAAATCTAGAGCCAATTTGGTGGGTCCCCACCAAACAAAGAGGCATATCCAGCCCAAGCGTTATCTTCAGCCTCGACAGCGGACCGACTGGCTGCCCTGCGGTTAGACTCTGTTTTCCTATAGAAATCCAGAACCCCGGTTTGGGGACCTCGCAATCTCTCTTCTCTCTTCTTCCCCATTGTTCCCGTTACCAGTCTTCCTCCCTCTGCGATTCCTGGTGAATCTCTCTGGCCCAGGGACTTTGCCCACCCGATGTGCTCACCTTGGGAACCCACAGTTCTAGTTATCCCCCATTCCAACTCCACCTACTGACAATTCCCAGGCTCTAACCAAAGCGCGTGTCCGTGTTGTCACCAGATTCACTAGTACTTCTGATGAGAGCTGCTTCCCTTTTGGAAACACATTTCCTCTCCCCAAGAGAAAAGAATCTATTCTCCCTCACTGGCTTAAACACACAAGGCAAAATTTCTGTGCTGTGAGAACATTAGCCTCTAATAGCTTTGGAGTCTAGTAAAGACTTTTCAGGAAATGGAGATAGGCCTGCTCAATTAACTGGCTCCCGGATTGTCGTTTCTGGGGCTACCTCTTCTCCTGCTAGCCTTCCACATCATTGTTCCCTTGGAAACTTTTCTACCCGCCTTCCTTTTTATTTATGCTCTTATCTTTCTTAAACAAAGGACCCCTGGAAAGAACGACCTGAGGAGAGGACCCCCCCACCCCAACACCACCAGTTTCATTAATTAGTGACACATGCTGGCCAAGTACCAGGAGCATCTTTGACTCTGAGTCTTCTCTGTGAAGAAGTAGTTAAAACCGATAAACTCTAAAGACCCATTTCCTCTCTTTAATACTTTTAAGACAAAACTTTCCTGTATTTCTGAACAGTTGAAGATACATATATATAGATAGGTAGGCTATCCATATTCCAGATACATATTTCAGTAATGTTCTGTGCCAAGATGCAGATGAGGAGGACATTTTAAACTTTTGATAGTGCCATCCCTGCCCATTTCCTCCCAGAGCAGCCTTCCTCTCTGGGCCCAGAAAGAGCCCCTCTTGGCAGAGAGCACAGGATAGGTCTCCTGAACACAGCCACCATCGGAGTCCACTTATGGTTACATGATTCATTAGGACTCTTAATCCTCATCTGACCCTGCTGATTCAGGCACCGCCAGTGAAACCTCATAAAACCGGCCAAGAGGCTGGCCAACATATGCATGCATTAATTAGAGTTATGTGGGCCTTTGGCTTCCAGTCTGATGAACTGCCCCAGGGCTGCAGGAGGCAGAGGGTTTGGGGTCCTTTTTGCCTACAAATGCTCTTTGGCCACACCGGGGCACCAGTCGAACACAGTGGGTGATCTGAAAGCTAACCCCCACCCCCTCACCCCTTGGAGAGTGGTCTAATCACAGTGACTAAGGCTAAAGCCTGGCAGTAGATCCCTGAGAGGAACAGGCGAGAATCTGTTCAAAGGAGGAAAAGGGAATGAGCAGTGAGCTTTTGTTGTTATTGTTGTATCCCGTATTATTATGAGAGAGGGACAGAGAGATGCTCAAAGAGAAAAGAGAAATGTTTGGTATTAATAAAAGGTATCAGTACTTAGCAACCCTCTCCATGAACACATATACTCTCACACACACTGTAAAGGCTGTAGTTTATCAAGAAGCTGAAAATGCTTCTAACCCATTTACAAGGATAAGGGAAGGCATGCTGGGAGGAGTATGGGCTTGAGCCAGTTTGGCAACTGCAATTCTGGCCAGGTACCAGGAAGTCACAGAACACCCCAGATACCAGGCCCTGGCCCCACCCGTGGCAGGGGATCATGTACATGGTGCTTTTCCTACAAGGTGTGTTCTCTTCTCCATCCACATCTGACCCCTAGGTACAGGACAGTCAGGGTCAGTCAATGTTGGGCAACAAGACTCCTTAGCCTTTCTGGGGGCTGCACTGATATAATTGAAGATCCCACCTGCTCTGTATAGGGAGCAATGAACTCTGGCTTTATCTTGTCTCTTGTTGAATTATAAAGGACAAAATGCCTGAGGTCTGTTAAGTCTACATACACTGATTTAACGCACTGCAGAATTTACCTCAGTTGTTTCATAATGCGTGTACATTTTCCAATCTTTGCTGCCCCCTTTTATAACCCATACAAAATGTCTACAGGCTAGAACATGGCAACATTTCTCTTATAATAGGAGGAAATTAGGAAATTCATTTGGTACTTATTTGGTGCATAATAATTTAGTCCTTTTAAATTTGAGTTGGTGGGTGACACACCAAAAAAATGAGGAACCACATTTCTAGAAATTTAGAATTTTATAACCTCCCTCTTTCTGCTTGTTTTTCTTCCTTTCCTTCTTCCCTTGTTCCTTATTCTTTAAACTCAGTCATAGAGAAAAGACATCCAGTTTAGAGTCTTAGGGATCCTTCGCTCTGCATGTCCCGCATCCTTCTTTCCAGATATTTTAAATTATAATCAGAAGGCATCTCACACCCTGACCAGATTGTATTTGGTGTGAGCCTCTTTAAGTTCTTCAAAGCTTCCAGGAAGCCCCCACCCCCAGTCCCTCCTGATCATCAGAACAGATTCAAATGGAGTAATTTGGATCATTCTAAATCCATAGAGATTATATTCCTATTTGCTTTTCCATGCATTAGGAAGCTCAGGGGGGATGTGAAAGAAATTAATAACAATGGGAGAAGCAAATGGACAGAAATTGGAAAGCAGACTATTCTGTATATTTTAAACCATGAAAATGTACTGCCTGTTTATTAGATATTAACTTAATCAAGATCTATATTAGAGCTGCTAGATGCTAATTAGTTTGGACATAATATCACATATTGAGGAGAAGGATCTAGAGGACATCTACCGAAAGTATGGGATTGAAAATATGTAATAAACTTTTTGTTTTATTCAATGGAATAAATCTGGAAATCTGACTAGAGAATAATATTTTTATGCAGAAGAATAAAACTATAGGTGAAGCAAAATGCACACTACTCAAATACTCCTCTCCTCTTCCCACATAGGGTTATTTGTCAGTTTAAAGCCATTTTCTCCCCCAGTTAAGTCAGGTCAGTGGGAACAGACTTGCAGGACTGGCCAAGTCCTCGGTCCTCAGGGGAGAGTCTAAGCTGTAACACAAGTGAAAAAAAAAGGATTGACAGTTCCTAATACAGGTTTGAAAATGGACAATTTCTTGTACGAGGAGGACAAGACCCTTCTCTAGAAATGGCTGCCTCTCAGCCCACTCCCCTCCATGCAAGCTCACCCCTCTCAGGGTGGGCTGCGTGCTCTGCCCTAGGAGGCCTGTCCCTTTCCTAGGCTTTAACCAGGTGCAAAAATTCTTGTTAGGCAAATTCCAGTCAGGGAATTTAATGCTTTAAGGCTAACTTTTTAAAAAGGAGATTAAAAATTATGTTAACTCAGAAGCAAAGGAGATCTATTAAGCAGAGAGTTGAACAATAGGCTAATTCCACCCCAGGCTATTAAATGGCCCCTGGATGCCAAAAAAGGCTTTAAGTTAGAACTGCTGTGCTCTTTAAGAAAAATGTACAAATAAATAACTCCACCCCACCAGGGGACGCAGCTCTTCAGCACACACTAGTTTATGTCTCCTGCTGCTTTTCCTGTTGCATAGTCCCTGCTAGTAAACAACTTAAACCAGTCTCATGGCAAAGGTCAAATTGCAAAATAAAAGGGATCTTTAAAAACTCTCCTTTAAAGGTATGGTGTATAGAAAACCACATGGGGAATGACCTCTGCTCTACCCACTTGTTTTCATAAACAGATTCTCCACAGAACAACAACAACAACAACAACAACAACAACAAAATCAGATAATCCTTTTCCATGAAAACAGGTGGTTAACTGTGAGACTTCCAAGGAGGTATGGGGTTATATTGGAAACTGGAAGAGATTTCGGAAGAGGAACCAGAAGAAAGAACAGGTCAATATTTGTGAGACTCAAAAAAAAAAAAAAAAGGATTTGGAAGAAACGGTGGGGCAGGAAGGGAAGGGAGTTGAAAAGACCCTGGTTTCCTCAGCTGTTTGCTGAAGTTGGAACATGTGGTGCTAGGGTTTTCCAAAAATGACGAGGGATGGAAAGTAAAATTATTTTTCCCAAGTCATGTCTTCCCCCAAATAAAGATATATCTGCAGGCTAGAAACCTTTCCTTCTTCCACAGGGAATGAGCAGAGGTTACTTAGAATCAATTCTCATCTTTTAGTAAACATTAACAGAGTGATCCTAGAAGCAAACAGAAGGGGTAAAGGTGTTTGTGCTAAAAACTTCAAGATCGGGCCTGGCCTGGAGTGGGAATATCCAAACGGGTTCTTCATATTTCACGTTTTATAGACAGTCTTTCCCCTAAAGGATATACTTTCATTAGGTCATAAATGCACCAACATATGAGAGAGAGGTAAAGAGAGGTGAGTGTGCGCTCGCGCCTGGACGTGGGGCGTGGATATGCTGGCTAGGCTGTGATGGGAGGGGCGAGGGAGTTGTCCAGGCGCCTAGGTCTGTGCCACCAACCCGGGAGGGCAGGAGTCAGGGACGTGTGAGATGAGGCCGCCCTCGGTTAGGTTTCCTATGGCTTCTACTTTGCTTTCTTATGATTTCCGTGGATTCCACCAAAGCTCCTTACTACCCAAAGTCCAAGCATTTACTTGCCTAAAGGCCACAAGAAGGAGTAGAGTGGGGTGGGAGCAACGTGTTTTTTTTCAAGAGAATTTGTTAGAAATTTAAATGGAGAAGTTTATTAGTTGGGGCCTCAGTGTCTGAGCCTAGGTAGGAGGAAAATGGGTTCTCTGGTGCCTTTCATTTCCCGTCGGACCTTAATTCCCAGATTGGAGCGGTTTAGCTCCCCCAACACCGAAGTGCGACTCGGTGCCCTAAGAAGTGCCCTGTTCCAGGCAGGAGAAAACTTTGCGAATCGTCCTGTCACTGCTAGCCCCATCACTGCTAGCCCCATCAGCTTCTTTTAGCGCATTTTTCAAAGTGAGTCGGAGTTATGCAACCAGCATCAGTTAGCTGCCTGAATCGAGTCCCGGAGATTGTTTAAATCCACAGCACTGATTTCACACTTAGAAGTCAGTAGCAGTTTTGAAATTACTGTAAAACACCACCCGGATGATATATCGTCTGTCTAAGGCCAGATTAGCAAGACACGAGCGCATACTCTGTGTTTAAATCACACCCTGCAATGCGGAGAAAATATTTCAGTAGGGATTACACGCGACAGAGCAAAACTGGAGCAATAATTATTTCCCTCTCTTTAGATTTCCTGTTTCTACAGAAAGCATTGGTATCAAGGACGAGTTAGGTAATGTGAGCTAAAAGGCAAGCAGGTCGCTGTCATTTAAACCCAATCACAGTTCGTAGTTCAAGGAAAACCGCCTTTAATTGACACCGTGTATATTCCTCTTCTCCTCTCCCGCTGCCCAGGCAGGGACGCCCCCAGGAGTATTTATTTCCAGGGCTTTTGGAAACAAAACAACTAACCCGGTCTGCTGTGTAAGAAAGCGCTCCAAGATGGACTGCCGGAGAAAGGCTTTTTGACCTCTGTGGAAATTAGTCATATTGACAGACGCCGGGGGAAGGTAAATTACCCCGCGCGCTGACGTTACGCAGAAGCGCGCCCGATTGCTACTCCGCCGCGGCGCCGAGGGGGCCGGAGGCTCCCAGTTAAATTTCCTCTGATTCCTACAAAGCCTCACTTTGCTTCTCTAGGGCCTGCTATTTCAACGCGAAGCCAACGGAGAGAGCGGTTAAAAAAAAAGAAAAGAAAGAAAACAAAAAGGTGCTAGAGAGGAAAAGAGCAAGAGAAACGTAAAACCCCCAAAAAAGTGCAAGGAAAGAGAACTGCTGTGCGCCTTTGTGAGGACAAGTTGGAGGACTGGGCAGAAAACGCGCAAAGTCCGAAGGGGAGGGAGAGAGGGAGGAGGCAGGGAGGGAGAGGACCGCGCGGCTCCGGGCTCCCAGGTCCGCCACTTGGGAGGTCCCGGCCCCAACCCAGGCCTGGCCAAATGTCCCCCCGGGAGGCTCGAACTCGGGCGGGGTCACAATTACACCTCGGCTCCAGGCAAGGACTTAAAAACCAAGTGGCGGGGACCGCAGTCTGGAAGCAAGGCCCTGCGGTCATCAGAGGGGGTCGGGCCCGTGCACAGGAACCTTTTACAAGGCATATGGGTACAAGGAAAAAAAAAAATCAAAATAAGCCACTTTCATCCAGCGTGGGCCGTGAAAATAAAAGCTGCCTTTTAGAGGGGGCGAGCGGGAGTTTTGAAATTAGTGTGTGTTTTGCTTTTATATAGTTTTGTGGTTTTACCTGATAACCTAGGGGGAAATTGTCGGGGAAATAACTGCTAGATTTCTTTTTTCCGGAAGAGGGCTGTCATAAGGGGTACATGGGTTTGTCCCAAATCAGCTTTTGTCCCAGGCCTGCAAGAAACTGCAGACATCCATATAGATCATTAAACACACAGAGAGATGATACTGGTGTAGCTGGATTATTGTTGACATAAAATAGGATCTAGTGGTCCCACCACTTTTTTTTTTTTTAAACGGAGTTTACGGAGAGGGCAGAGGGGAAAGCGTCAAAAGTGTGGTATCTGACTTTACCAGAGATTGTACCGGAAGGCTTCTCTAAGAGGAACTGGCAGGGGTGCAAAAGACCTGGGACAGGACGCAAAGACGAAGCGAAATTCGCCCAGCAGCTGCAATGTGGGCGTCCAGCTAAGCCGGGTCTCAGGCCGTTGTATCCAAGGAAGGGACTGGACAGCCGGCCGGCCCATGAGATTCGCAGCCCCCTCCAGCGCAGGGCCAGGGGCAGGGCCAGGGCTGGGAATGCGGCTAGGTTCTCCTGGACCTTGGGCCTCCCGTCAGCGATATTTGTGGCTCCTGTTTCGGTCCCCTAGAGGCTCTTTTTTAAGCGACAGGAGGCTCTCCAAGCTGCCCTCTCTCGGCAGGGGGTGTGTGGAAGTAGGTAGAGGCAGTTGCACGGATATTTTGAAGGAAAAATTGCCTATCTTTAAGTTAAAACAAAACAAAATTCGCTCTCTCTTTCGCCTCCGCCCCCCATCCCCGGCCCAGGCCCGTGGAAACACGCCAAGTTTCACAGTGAAGAGGACCGTGGGGGTAGGAATGGGTGGGGTCTAGACATCGCAGCAGAATGAGGGTGCCGTTCACCTTCCTTTCTGCCTTTCATCCCCTCTTTCCTGGCCACTGCTGCTCTCAGGGAGCCGGCCTAGTCACCCTTGGGAGGTGGAGGAAGGAGACAGGAATCTCCGTGGCTTCCCGAGGACACAGGGACGCGGGACATTTGTTTATTTTTTAAATAAAGGCTTAAAATAAGTCCAAGGGTTTCTGCAAAGAGGTTTCCAGCCTGATGTGTGTTCAGAAATGCAACCCAAACTAGCAAATGTTTATGCTGTATAAAGCTGGGTCTCACTGCGCCCCCTCTCACCTTGGAGATGCCCCAGTCAAGCTTCCCGGCTTGGGCCACAAGCCGGGACCTCCATCGCCCCCCTTGTCACCCTCCTGGATCAGACTGGGTCCCTGCGGCTGAAGCGATCGTAGCAGACAGTCCCCAACGCCTCCCCACGTCCTTGGGCTCCGCACATCGCCCCCAGAGTTGCCCAGGGTGGCGGGACAGTGCTCCCCTGGGGAAAACCAGGAAGGGAAGCGGAGCCAGGCCTGGGTGCTCCCTGCTCCGGTCTTAGGTTCAATTCTCCCCGCACTCTCCTTCCCCGCACCCAAGCTCTCCCTACAGGAGCTCAGCGGTGTGGTGCACCCCAGCTGCCCAGGGGTCTCCAAGTTACCCCCACTCCCGGACCCCGCGCCCCTACCCACCGGATTGCCTTCGGGGGGCCCCTCGGTGCTGTGTCGACGGCGCGGCGCTGTTGCCGGGTGGGCGAACAGGAACCACCAGGCTCACCAGGTCTGCGCTTTTAGCAGCCGGGTAGCCCTGCGGGTCGAAGATGCTCAGAGGAGGAGGAAGTGCAGAGAAAAAAAGGAGAGGAAGGGGGAAAAAAACTAACATACACACACGCACGCAAAACCAACTTTGGGGTTGGACCTTTTCAATTTCACACGAAGCGACCTGGAGTATCTGGAGAAGGTTTTTGAAGACGTTTAGGAGGGAGGGTGAGTTTTCTGCTGAGAAACTCAATCTGCCATACAGTAGCGGCCCCATCTGGGATCTGTCACTGCTGACAGCACCACAGGGCACAGCCGTGATCTTCTGCACAGCCTGCACTCCCCGAAATACCCTCCTTAATCAAAGGATGTCTGCGAGCCCGATCTCAGCGGAACGCGCTGGTGAATTCCAGCCCCGGCCGCCCCCTCCCCATGGACACAGCCGTGGCCCCTCTCGTCTTCCCAGCACATTAATTAAAAGTGAAAAAAAGACCGAGGCTGATGTCATTCCTCTTTAGAAGATCATAAACGTAAAAGAGGCATCCTGTGAGAATCCCCAAAAATGACTTTAATGAATAATTTCAGAGACAGTTATGGCTTTGGGTGATTACTGAGCAAGAATATGAAAACCAGATTTGCAAAGCAAAGGCGATGGTCAGGCGGCCAGGCGGCCACTTTCCCATTAAAACCGCACCAGTTTTCCTTCAGTGCCAAGTTCTAGTTACGGACACAGGTTGCATTTTCTTTAAATGTAAAAACAACAAACACATCTCCCCCCCCCCCGCCCCCACCCCCACACACACCGCGTTTCTGCCTGACCCTAAAGACCAAAATGTCAGCTTAAGGCAACGACAACAACCCACTTTAGAGGGAAGGCAACCATGCCCTGGCCCTCAGTGGCCATTGGCCTCCATCTTTTCACCAAGGAAGCATTTACTGCCATCTCAATTTAGAATGATTTTTTAAAAATATCTCTTCAGCCCTGTGCTTGATGAAGGTTGAAAATGTCCTCTGGTCCATAGTCCACTGTTTGTTCTAAATCCTATCCGCTCCACAACCCTACCTCTTACAGAAGAATCTGCAGGTCTCTCTAACTCTGTAGTTCTCATTCACCAATGTATTGAAAATGATTCCACAACAAGAAATGTTGTTTTGAAACTCTCTGGTCACAGGGAAGCATCAGGTTGGGTCTGCTTGGTTCACGATTAGTGTATTAAATATGCTATTTGAGAAAACTGGGTTATTAGTTGGGGAGGGAGAAGGTGAGTACCCCGTGATCCTTTCTATCAATGGTCTACCTGCCTGCAAGCCTGTCTCCTTTATTTGGAAATATAAAATGGGATTCTTTGGGCCTGTGGCCCATGTTGATTCATTCCATCTATTATAATTCGCATAAAAGTTAATTTATGCTACACACAAAAAAGTATTAGGGGCAAAAGCAATGTGGAGTTTTTGTTGTCAGTTTTGTTTGTTTGTCTGTGAGTGGTCTAAATGACTCAGACAACCGACTATTTATTTGCCCGAGCAGACTCCATCATTAAGGCAGATCCTGAAGAAGCCACTTGCCAGCCTTGTGGGAAGCTCCTTTGTGCAGCCATTGCCTGCCCTTCCCCCTCTACAAGCACAGATAGGTTCCTCCTCCTCCAATCAGTAAGGACTCAGCTGTCTAAAAGCCTCCCTCTCTATCCCTAACCCCCAAAGACCACCCCCACCCCCAGCTCAATATTTCCTTCACCCTCTGCTGGCGATAGGGGTGGGTGGAAGGGGGAGCCAAGCTCTCTCAAATGTGACGTTTTCACTGACTTAGGAGGAAATGATCCTCTTCCGTTCCAGATTACACGAAGACACTTTGGAGTTTGGTGTATTGAGTGCCTTAAAGAATTGAGGAGGGGTGAACATTTGGGAAATTTTCTCCATTGGATTTCCTGTTTATTTTTGATAACCTTGGCCCTCCAAATAGATCTTCCAGTTACTACACTCAAACCATCGGCTATGACTTCTTTTCTCTCTAGCTAAATTCACTGTAGCCTCTGACTAAACACTCGGCTTAGTCTGTACAGCCTGTGTGCAAATGAACAGCATCTTCTGGATTTGCTTTGAGTCCTTCATTGACCATCTACATTGAGGGACAGGATTGATCCGTGATATGGCAAATTCTCTCCCTGTCGAGACTTTAAATATTACAGGTCTTGCCCTTCCCTATCCCCTCCTTGATAAAGTCACACCACATCATCCAGTGTCTCACATTGGGGGTGGAGACAGTGCCAAGGGTGAGAGGCCGGCGGCAGTGGGTGTGGCCTCCTGCTGTGGTTTCCAAATGCCCTGAAGGGAGCCTTTGAAAATTGCAGACTTTGGGTCTCCTCCCTGACCTGCTAAATCAGAATTTCTGGTGAAGGTGGAGTTGAAATATTGGCTGAATTTATAATCTTTTCAAGGCCTTTGGGGATTTCGGATAACTAGCTAAGTGTGGGAAGCTCCAGTGTAAAGGATTCTGGAGTTGGATCATCCCAGCAATGAGGACAGTGCTCCAGGGTGCCAGCGTCAGAGGCCTGAGGTGTGATCCTCTGTCTAGGAATTATACAAATATATCGAGTCGCTGCGCTGATCTTTGAGACATAGTAGGGGACAAAGCTTCTACCAGTCATGTTTGCCGTTTCGAGGCATCAGTGTTTTGCGCCAAGGACACCTCTGGACGGTTAAGGGGCAGGGAGGCAGAAGAGGGTCTAGAATCCCTGCTCCTTAGTCCATCAGATATTAATAGCAGGTGCAAAGACGGAGGCATGGAGAGAAGTCCTGTTCTGTAATTAACTCTCCACCCCACTAGTCAGAGACTCCCACTGTTTCAGTCCCAAGGGCTGTAGGGGCCAAGCGAATGCCAGTGCAGGGAGGGCAGCCCTAAAAGTGGCCTGGACCTCTAAGAGCCGCCCCCTTCCCCTCCCCTGGCCGGCTTGGGCACCGCAGCAATGGCCTCAGCTGTTAGTGTAGGAGAGCAGTACCCTAGCACACGGATAGCAGACTAGCGCCCGCCGGTCAGGGCCGGATGTGGGAGGTTTTCCAGGCGGAATGCACCAGCCCTGTGAGTTGGAAAATTTAAAGTGTGTGTGTTGGGGGGGGAACAGTAGAAAAGTTAACCGGCTCTGCCTCACCTTCGACAAGGAAAACAAAAACGTCTTCTGGGCTAAAAATATAAATTTAGAAAGTCCCAATGCACAGGCGAGCGGTGAGTTCCAGCTGCCGGCCTGGCCCAGGGAAGACTTGGCCGAGCGGCCGCCCATTACACCCAGCTCGGCTGGGATGGCTCCGAGCCGTCTGCCCTGACGTCAGCGAGGCTCCGGGCCCCGCCGCGGCGAGATAGGCAGCGCGGCCGGGCGCGGCGCTAATCACTCCCAGATGTCCCTAATAGCGGAGATAAAGACGGACGGAGCGGCCGGGAATAAATTTGTAATCAGGGCTCCACCATCTGATCATCAAAGCGGCCCAAATGCCGGGAGAATTTGAAGAGAATGTGTGTGTAGGGAAGGGGGAGTCGTGTTTAAGGGAGAGAAGGGGGGCGCTCCCTGAAGGGAACTGACTTAGCCACGGTGGAACAAGAAAACAGGGAGAGAAGTCTAACTTCTGTGCGCAAGTAAATCAGATACGCAGTGCACTTTAACTTCCACGAGCCCAGAGCCCGCCTGGCCGTAGCCACTGGGCTGTTACAGGCCAATTAGAACCCCGCAGGCAGTTGCTGTGAGAGAGGTGCGCTTCGCGCAGCGGCTGGATGGTCAGGCATCGCGCTCAAAGCTGTTTAGCCCCCGGAAATGTGGGATTCGCTGCGTCTCTTGGAGTTTGCGCCCCACCCCCTCCTCCCCTTATAAACAGTTAAAAAATACTTTGTCCCCCTTTCTGCCGGTAGACCTAAACTCTACAGCACCGCTGAGATCGAGCTCTGGTCCTGGGCCCCAGGCTGAGGGCGGCTCCAGGGTCTTTCTCTCCGAGGGATCCTTGGGCTCCGATGGGCCAGGGGTTCTGTTGGTCCCGAAGATCCCGTAGCGCCCCTTCCTCGTACTGGGATCTGGACCACAACAACTGGGTCTCGTTGTTGGGGTCCCTCAGGCCAAAAGATCCAGAAAAGACGGGCAGTGCTCAGATTCAGCTCTCTACAAGGTATACACCACAAGCCTCCTTTCCAGATCATCTTCGCTTGGCATCTGCCACCGGTCTCTTTTCCAAATCCAGGCACGTGGGTGGAACTGGCGGGCAGGGAGAACGCACGGCAACTGTGGAAGAGAAAATCACCAGCCGCACGCGCGGCGTTAGACATAGCGTTTCCTTAAAGGCACAGGAATAACTGAGAAGTTTCCCCGCGCTTTGCAGACCCGCAATGCTAACACCGTCCAGGTTGGTGTGGTATACTTTGCCCAGTTTACTGTTCCCTGCACACACACCTCAAGCCTTCGCAAGTGGCACGGCTTTCTCTGCAAAGCAGCTCGAAGGCCTCCTTCCAATCCCAGTGGCTTTGCACTTGAGCTCACTCTGTCTTACCTTCGACACCCTATCCTGCAAAATACGTGTGCACGCAACATACTCACCCTCCTGTTACCTTAACAGCTGGCTGAGATACCAGCTCTGCCATCATCGCTGGGGATGGGGTGGGGGGGCTGCGGTGTCTGCCCTCCCTGGCGCCACTACGGCACTCACCTTACCGTGGAGACTACCAGGCTGCCTGGTCCTGCCCCACTTGAGGAGGGCAGCTTAGGCTGGATGTCCACCTTTCCTAGGCGCTCTACCTACTGGCTATTCCGCTCGGAGGCTGGAACTTCCCACGGATCCCCGGGAGGGAGGACCCTCGGAATTTAGAAGGCAAGAAGAACCCCAGGTGATCTTGCTGTCATCTTCTTGGCGTCCTGACCTGAAAAAGCTCTTAAAGCTGCCGTCAGTGTCCTAGCTGGGGCGACGAAAGTCCTGGAAAACCGAGCTTGGGAGCAGGGAGTGTGCTTAGGTCCCCCTCTGTTGAGTTTTCCAAATCACTTCCCAAGAAACTGAGAATGGGTTTGTAGGGACGAACACACACACACACACACACACACACACACACACACACACACACACACAGAGCAGCGGGTCGTCGCCCCGCTTGTGCTCCAGGGTTATCAGGCGCTCGGCCTGCGCGGCGGTCTGGGGCCGAACCCTGACAGCCAGATCTACCATCAATTTACCTTCCGCCGCCCCAGCTTCCCATTTAGCTTTTAACGTCAAATCCTGCATTTTTGTCGGCTCCGGCCTGTCTAGAGAGCTTGTGATTTCGCTTCAGGAGTGATTGCTTTTAACAAAATGGCAGCAACCACATTATCCGAGCAATTAAAACAGACCTTTTAGCCGTCCCGCAAGGCAGGAACTTGAAAATTTTTTTAAAGGAAAAAGAAGGAGAGTTAAAAGAGATATAAATGTGTAGAGGAGAAAAGCATGGAAGCCCATGAGCCCAAGAAACGCCTGCCCAGCACACCGCTCACTTGCTCACTTTCCTGGGACTTGACAACGTGGGGCGGGGATGCTGGGAGGCTGGAGTGACTCATAATCTGGGTGTTTTGCCGGTGGGAGTGTCAGGCCAGTAAGGGTGTGCGTCTGGTTAGGTGGTTTGGGCTCCTGGGTTGTCGGTTCTGCTGCAGGTCTGGCTTTCGGGTTCCTGGCGGATAGGAAAGTCGAGGTGGTTGAAGTGTGGGGTCTGCAGCGGCTGGGCCCGAGGAGGCAACGGGCAGGCAGGAGAGGAAAGGAAGAGGAGGCAGGCAGCCACTGGCCCAGGCCAGACAAAGAGGACGGGTTTCTTGAGAGCGGGTTTATAAACTTGTGTAGTAGCGAGCTGCCCCGTAGCGACGGTGCTGCCAGGGTTTTCTGGTTCCCCTCTGCTGGTGTTTGATAAACCAGAAAAAGTGTTAAACTAGCAGAAATGCATTAAGGCCCAGATGGCGAAGTAGATCAGCTACCCAAGTCAAGCGCACGCACACATACATGATGAAGATAACTCCTCTCTGGCTCCTGCTCTGAAAACTTCACCACCTCTCCACCATTCACTCCACTACTTCAGTAGACGCTTTCCATCGACCCCTAGGATCTGGTTGGTGTCTTTCTTTTGAACGGATTAAAGTAAAGACGCCAACGGTGGCAGGAGGCAGGAGAGGGAGGGAGCCACTCGGTCAAGCCGACAGGGATCCCGAGAGTAGTAGAAAAATCAGGGCGCGCCTCCCTCCGACCCCCAGTGCTATAAACAAAGGCAAGTGTCTGTAAACACAGCTCTGCGCCCACCACGTCGGCCCAGCGCCGGCTGACCCGAGGGGAGAAAGTTCAGATCGCTTTGGCCGAGTTGTTCTAACCCCTCGCCCTCGCGTTGTCAGCTGCCCGCAGTAGAGACCCGCAGAGCCACTCGCTGTCTCTCTCCCGGCACTTGCGAATCCGCCTGGTGTAGGCGGCGGGCTCAGAGTGGGCACGGGCCAGGCGTGGGAACCGTTGGGAGATGGGGGGAGGGTCTGTGCCCGAAGCCGAGGTGCGAACATCACCCCGAGGATGGGTTCCAAGATGGAAAGCCTCTGGCAAGCCTCCCTAACACCAGATTTATATACGTGGCGTTTCATGAAACAAACCTCTTTTTAATACGTTTCACCTTTCTTCCCTGCCCCCACCTCACTCCTGAATCCCTCCCCTTTTCCCCCCTCCCAGGCCTGCCAAGTCCTTTAAGGCACACCAGTCTCCCTGGTTCCTAGCGGAGAGATTTAGGCTCTAGCCAAGACCACTGGCAAAGGAGGCCTCAGGGACTTCCTTCCGGGTCGTGCTGGGACTCGGGGAGACCAAACCTCGGCCGGGGTAAAGTCCTGGGAGGCTGGCAGTCGCGGAGGGCGCCGCTTGCTTGGCTGGCATGCGGCCGGGAAGACTTCAGACACCGCACAGTTAATACTTAGTTCCCTGTAGCTCCTTGTAAATCTAGCTCCCACCACCCAACCTCTTTAAATCCTTGGTTGAGTTCGAGATTTCTTACTTGATGTTACCAGAGTTCCTTGTTACCTAATCAGGGACTTTTCCGAAGGCCCTCCCTCTCCCCCCAGCCTGCTCAGAAGAGAATCCACCCCGCCCCCATCGAGACCACGCATAGCCTCCTCTTTTCTCTTTCCCTTTTTACCCCTCCTTTCTTAGATGAAAGCCCCATATTTTGAATTAAAGGCTCGAACGCCTGGGATCCTCTCCAAATCTCAACTGAAAACCCGCTCCCCAACAAAAACCTATGTCCCCACCAAATGGCTTCTGGTTGATTTCAGGGAAACAAGGACACCTTTCCACCTTCCGGGGGAACTGAGGCCTTTCTCCAGCCCAGACCCTCCTCCTACAGACCGCTCAGCGTTCTCTTGGGGGCTGGGGCGGGGGAGGGGGGCGGGAGGAGGAGCCCAGGCGCTGTGGCAGGATTTTCATCAAGGACCCTTCTCTTTAAGGGACCACCACGCCCTGGGAGGTCGGGTGCTCAAGTTGATTGGTCGAAATCACTGACTCTTTCAAATAAAGTTAGAGGCAATCATGATAATTTAGTTTACTTCTGAATATTTTAAATATTATGAAAACAAATATAACAATTTTGTTTTCAAAACTCTTTTGAGGTATCAACTATTAAAAGATTGGGGTTTTGTAAAAAAACACACAGTGGTTTATTGAATACTTACAACGTTTACACCTTCAATATTAATTAAATTCCACTTAGTTTTAGAGGACGGAAGTGCACAAAACAAGTAGCTGTTGGAAACATCTTCAAATAGAGAACAACCACAGATGAAACGACAGCACTAGATACCGACCCCAACGGAAATGTTAGCGGCCCCGTTTTCTGTTTTGAAATAAAGCTTTATAATCCCCAGGAATATTTATATCCAAAGGCCAATTACTAAAGATACATTTCACATACACACCAATGTCCGCTGTCTTTTATCTGGAAGGGGTTGGGCAGGTGGAGTGGGGGCCACGCTGGTGTCTACACAGCCAGGAGGGAACATTCAAAACACAGAAAATCTACGAGACGACGGGATCCCTTACCACGCGGGAGTGTCCTCTTCATATTAAAATATGGAATGCTTTTCTTCAAATATCCACTATTTTTGGAGGGGGAGGTGGGGAGCGGATGCCTCAAAGGGGGGCAAAGAGAGGGGAGGCAAATTGCACATAAATAAACCGGATGACTCCAAATGCAAGTAGTCCTCGGAGCGGAGTGCGTAGAGCTTGCCCGGAGTCCTGGGTCTACATCCGGCTCCTGGGCCCCAGCTCACTAGCGCTCTCCTCCTCCTCCTCCTCCTCCTCCTCACTGCTTGAGCTCCAGGGCCCAGACGTGCTGCGGCCAGCCCGTCCGGCCTTTGCTTTTCTTGTCGTTGCTGCTCACTGTGCTTTTCAAGATTTCGTTCTGGGCAGAAGGGAGGCGAGGGGGAGAAAAGCGGAAAGAGAAATTCAGAGAGGAAACCTGGTTCCACGTCACCCCCGCGCTCCCGGGCCTCGACGAGACAGTGAGACAGGGAGGAAGGGATAGGAGGTGGGATGGCTTTATTTCCTAGCCCCTACAGAAAAGCTACGAAGATTGGGAAGACTGGCGCTGTCCTACCTACAAGTCCAGGCCTCCAAGCGCCTGCAACGCTCAACTACCAGATCGGCACGTTCACAAGCAACCACCCGTTTTCAAGTCGTTTATGGAAGAGATGGGGGCCCTTAGCAGGGGTCTGCGCTAAATGTGGTTTCCCCGGTTTCAATCGCAATCCCAGATTCGAGCTCTCAGGAAGAAGGGGAGAAGTTCCCTAGCCCTGGCTTGGGCCTGTGCGCCGGTGGTTCTCGGCCTCCGGCTGAGCAGTGCTTCTCCTCCAAGGCCTCTGAAATCCCTGGTTATTCTGGAAGTCACTCGTTTAAGCATCGACTAAAGCGCCACAGGCCGCTAAGAAACGCTCGACAAATGGGATTATTTTTCAGGCCCCTTTCGGCAACAGCCCTGCTCTGAACACCATCACCCTAAGGGAACTTGGCAGGGACTTGAGAAAACTAATTTTCAGCTATAATTTCGAGTTATTGTTAGCAACAATAACAATGATCATAGTAATATTTACTATTTGTCTTAAAATGTGCAGGTCAATGCAAATAAAAGAAGAAATACCCATGAAATATACTCATCCGATAAGCTGCGTTTTAACCTCATCGCCAAAGAGAAACTGGAGCTGTATTTTGAAGTTAAAAGTACTTATTTTGTGTTTACTTTTACGTCTTCGGGGCATAGTAAGAACAACCATAAAACTCTCTTAGAATCAGTGGTGGCCTCGTTCTCAAGAGGTGGAAATGGAATCAATAGTGAAATAATGGGAACTGTAAGTTTATGGGGGACTTATTTTTGGAATATCTCAAAGCATCGGACTGGAGGCCCAATGCAGTTCTAAAGGTCACAGAATGAGGATTCTGGGCCAGTGCTATCAGAAGATCAATCGCGACTCTGAGACTGCGAGGTCCGCCCTAAGTGCCTGGGGGGATCAGCGATAACCCGAAGGGAAGATCACTAGCGCGAAGCACCCCTCTTAACCTCCCCCTCCTGCTGACACCCTCCCTCAGCTCCTCTGCCTCTTCGGGAAACCATCTCTACCGCGAACCGGTGCAAACAACCCAGGCTCAGGAGGCAGCCAAAGAAAGCAGGATGCCATTGCTCAGCCCATGTGGAAAGAGACAGGGACCGCCGGTCCCTCGAGCCCCGCACTCCCACTGCCCGCTGCCCCCTAGTACTAACCAGCTCTTTCTTCCTTTTCTCTTCTTTCACATCTGTCTTCTTGATTTCCGCCTTGAAGGCCTCTGCCTCGCCGTTCTGGTCGTCCTTGGCCAGCAGGTCCATGAGGTAGGCGATGTAGCTGGTGGCCAGGCGAAGCGTCTTGATCTTGGAGAGTTTGGTGTCGGCGGGCACGTTGGGGATGCACTCGCGCAGTTCGGCGAAGGCGCTGTTGATGCTCTGAGTCCTGCGCCGCTCCTTGCGGTTGGCGGTGCCCCGGCGCTTCACGGGACGCGGCCCCCCCAGGCCCGGGGGCCCAGCGCCCGGCGGCACCCCCCCGTAATGGGAGTGGTCCAGGCCGGCAGCGCCGCTGGCATAATCGGGGCTGTAGGACAGGGCCATGCTGTAGTCGGGGGGCGACATCTCGGGGTGGCCGATGAGCCAGCCGTGGAAGTAGGGGTTCTCCTCGTGGCTGCAGCGGCTGGCGGCGGCGGCGGCAGCGGCGGCGGCAGCAGCCGCGAACGGGTAGCCCTCATGGTGCACCACCGGGTGGTGGGGGAAGCCCCCCACCAGACTCATCTCGCCCTCCGCGCCCCTCCACGCGCCCCAGCGTGCGCGCAGCCCTGCCGCGCCCTCGGCCCGGGCCCCTGCTTCAGCGCTCGCCGGCCTCCCCCACCCCCCACCCCCCAGCCCCGGGGCGCCCGGGCCGGCCCGGCAGCCGCAGAGGGGGCTGCTGCAGCCCCGGCCCCGGCCCCCAGCCTGGCCGGCCGGGCCCGCCTCAGCAACGCTGCGGCCGCCGACTCCCCATTGGGCGCGGCGAGCTGGTCCCGGCACCGTGCGCCCTTGGCCGCCGCCGCCTCCGGCTCCCGCCTTGCTCCACGGCCCGCGCGCCGGCTGCTGCTTCCCGGGGTGCTGAGGGGACGCCGGATCTTCGGGTGCTCATGCAAAAGTGCCCGGCTCCCGCGAGGCTGCTTCGTGGAGTCGCAGGGCTCCACGCCCCGGCCGCGCTCCTGGCACCGAGTCCCGGGACGAGTCCGAGCCGCCGTTGGAGGAGCCGGCCCGGCTCTGCAGGGAGGCGGCGGGGTCGACTGCTCACTGTGAAGCTACCTTCGTGCGACCCTCCCCTTCCCGCCCCTTCCCCTCCCCCCACCAGGCCGATCTGGGTTCTTGGGCGCTTATTTTTTTTAATGAAATTTTTGGTGGTGGTTGTTTTGGTCCTTGAACGTGACTTTAGCTGCGAGTAACGTGTCCTCGCTCCTCTAGTGCTCCCTCGGAGGGTTTTCAGAGAGGTCTCAGTGCATCCATTTTCTCAGATCCTCTCCTTCTTTCGGGGGAAGGATTTGGGGCCCTGCGGTCGCCTTGGAGCGCGAAGGCCTTCGGCTCGGGCTGTCAGAGGGGTCTGCGCGGTGGCCAAGGGAGTTCCCCGGTGGCGGCGGCGGCAGTTCTGGGCTGGACGCCGTGAGGGGACCAAGCGAATTTTCCCAGCACGATCTCCATGTACAGCTACATCTTTAGGGCCGCTCGGGTTAATATATGTCGTCAGAGGCTCCTCACGCCAATCCCGGGGCGGCGGGGGCGGCGCCTCGCTCTCTCCCCAATAAAACTTTTTGATGTTCTTTTTGCTAATTGCCGAGGTCCTCTTCTAGGATTGGCTGCCCCTTCATAACCATAAGATAATTAAAACGAGGGGGGGGGGCAGGGTTAAAAAAACTTTTTTATCAGCCAGAGGTTAATGCAAGTGTTTAACAGATGCTTCATTATTAAAATATTTTTTTCCCCACGTCTCAAATATTGAAGAATCTCAAACCAGGTACAGTACCACTCCGCTTTTTTTTCTTGTTTAAAAAAAAAGGAATGTAGATATTGCTTTTCGAAGTGTTTGGTAGGTTAACCGATGCAAGAAATTCAGCAGGCATACGGGTGCCGTTTTGTGTAGGGCCGAGAGCAGGGGCGGCAGGGCCCCCACAAAAAGGCGGCTGAGGCGAGAGGGGCGCGGGGCGCGGCGGGGAAGGCTGCTGCTTGGACCCGGGCACAGGCTGGAAACTCCTGGCTCTGTGTCTCTTCACTTACCCACCATCGTAATCCGGTCCCGGGCATTTGGTGTGACCCATGTTATTGTGGCTGCTTTTGGAGATCACGGTTGAGACCCCCGGAGGAACGGTCAAGCCGATTGTAAATCCTCTTATTTCCATATTCTTCAGGGACTCCAGTCCTCAGGAAGACCTTGGGCGATTTCAAAGCGCAGGCACCTCGATTCCTTGAATTTGTGGTGTGGCCGGTATCGGTGTTCCCCTGGTTTAACTAGCCTGTTTGGTAAGTAACTGAATATTTTTTACAGCGTGTTCAGAGCTTATTTTCCAGTTTTTATGAACAAACATATAAATATATCTCCGCATTCTTGCCTCTCCCATAAAAGCGGGCATCTGTGGAAAGGAGGTTTAGTTATCGGAGGGGAACCATTAAACACCAGTTTAAGAGGCAGGCCAGGAGGACGGCTCGTGGATGTTTAGACTGCTGGCCTTGGTGATCTTGAACGCATTATAACGGAAAATGGATCTCCACTCGTAAGTCACCCGGCGGCAGGGCTCCGGGACTGGGCGCCCCTGCGGCGTGAGCGGTTTGAAAAGGATCGCAGGCGACTCTCTGGGTGAGGGGCCACGGGAATGGACAGAGGCAGGAGCTGAAATTATCCCCCAGGCTTGGCGGGGAGCCTCGAGGGGAGGCTGATGTGTATAGATGAGGATGGTAGATGAGGATTTCACTCGATAGAATTCGGTGTGGAAATGGGTGTCCACAGAAGCCCGCGGGCTGTAAATCCGAGGGACCGGAGGGAAGAGTGTGAAGGCCGTGCAGGCCTGGGCAGCCTGGGACACACTGCTAGGCCTGGCCAGGGTTTCCCAGGGGAGACCAACGACGCCACCTTTGTCGTCTTTTGGAGGCAGGCCGCAAAGTATGTGCGGGCAGCCCTCCCCTTGCCTCCTGGGTGCTTTCCCGTGGGGTACATAATTCGGGGATGGAAGGCAAGGTCAGGCGAATGGAGGGCAGGGTTAGAGGGCATCCAGCTCCGGTGCTGCCAGGGATTCGAGGCCCGGGCCGTCAGCCACTACCGCCCCGAGCCTTGCGCAACAGTCCCGAGAAATAATCTTTTTAGGTTTGCTGCCGCAGGGCAGTAGGACAGGGGAGGGAACTCAGGGAAGTAGAAACACAGGCTGGGCGTCCATACCAGGCCCGCTCTGTCCTCTTGGCGAGAGGTCAGTTTCCCTGGATGTCCTTAGCTGATCGTCTTCAGGCAGAGAACAGGGAATGGAGAGCAGCTTAAGACAAATTCGTTGGCAAGTGCCAGGAATTTGCATTTGGGCTCTGAACAAAATAGGGATCTAGAGTTTCGAACCTCCAGTTTGGGTAGGTCTAGTTTTGAACACAAGGAGAGTCTTTTTCAGACCTCGTTCTTCTAGGAAAGAATATAAGTAGTGTGGTCAGGGTTCTGTTTACATTTTCACCCAGAGGCAAACCCTGAATGTGTAAATACTGGTAGTTCAACCCCCTGACATTTGATACATTAAAAAAAAAAGGGGGATTTGTTTATAAAAACACATCTAGGCCCTGGGAGAAGTAGACAAAGTAAGATGGTTGCACCCTGGCTGGGAACAGATACAAATTCACAGAGTAGTTGGTAGCCTGCTTTCAGATCCACAGGGAGCTTTGAGAATTGAACAGAGGAAGACGAGGTCTGGGAGAGGGTTGAATTGGAGATTAAGATGCTGTGTCCACGAGAGGCAAGTGGCCTCAATGGCGAAGGCTTCAGAACTTGCCTCTCTCATGATCTTTTAATTGAAACAATAACAACAAAATGAACGAGTCCCTTCATGGTCCCAGATAGCATGGCAAGTGATAAAAGAGATGGACAACACTGGACAGAAAGAAGTCGTAAAAGATGCTAATCTGAGCGTCGGTCCTCACTGACAGTGTCATTATCAGTTAATTAATGTGGTCCAAGGGTCTAGGGCTTCGTTTATCTCAGAAACCCAAATGCAGAGGCTATAGCCTTAGAAAGGCTGCTTTGGAGGCGGGGAGATATGTTTGAACTCTACTGTCTTCAGCTGTATTTTCTGACTCAAAGGCAGGACTAGCTGAATTCCATTCTGAATTCTGAACCAAATGCGGCCACTTCCCCCTCTTAGTGTTCTCCTTGCCACATTTTGCTCCAGGGCTCTTGGGATGTTGGGTTAGCTCGCTGTTTTGGAAAGCTGTGAGGCAAAGATGCCATCTCAAGTTTGCCCCCAGTGTAGATGGTCTGTACCTTCTTGAGAGGTGATAGTGATGAAAGTGATGGTAGGTGGTGGTGATGGAGGGGAAAAGTAGAGAGGAAAAAAGGAAGAAGGGTGTAGCTCCAGGCTTAGGTGTCAGCCCCCTGACCCCACCCCAGGGTGTACTAATGTGGCTTCTGGTGTGTCTCTCCCCAAAGGGTGCTTCTCCAAATACTCAGAGGGCCCAGCTGCTGAGATCATGCTGGCTGGGGGCAGTCCTAGCATGGGTGCCCGCAGGAGGGATCCTGGTGAAGGCGTACTTCCCACCCCTGCCCCTCCTTTTCTGAGACCAGAGGCTGCAACTTGTCTTGCCCTACTTGGTCTGGAGACCACTTCTCACGGGGGCCACCCTGGTTTGGGAGAATATTTGTGATTCTGTGTCCCCATCTTCTGGGTCGTAGCTGACGGTGTACTTACTGTGCTATGCATTACATCTGATTCCAACTAAACAGACAGAACGGGGTTCAAACATTTATTTTGTGCCTGTGTCTCTGTTCGTTTCCCTTTACTCCCATTCCTTCCCCTGGAAAAGATTCAAAGAACACCAGAGAGGCTGAGCACTCCCTTGCAAACATTTTCATTTTGTGAGATACTACTTTTAAAATCAATCTGGTTTAAACTAAATATATATATTTTAAAAACTTCGGTCTGTTTTCAGGGGAAATAGAGATCTGATTGAGGTATTTATTATTCCAAAGGCAAGGGCAGTTTGTATCTTATGTTTTGCTCATGAGAACTCAAAATAAACTGGACCTGAAAGGAACCAGGCCAAAGGGCCATAAACACACATTTTATGTTTACGGGAATTATGGCTCAATTCCCTTCATCGTTTTTCAAATCTCGTTTTACCTTATTTTCCCAACCAACATAGAAGTAACTGAGCACTCCCCCATTTATCTATAATGTGTGACCCCCAGATGTGATAAGAACCCCAGAAATGCATCAAACCCAGAAGGTGGCAGAAGAAGCAATGTATTCTCGAAGATGTAACCCCAACCCCACCTGCTCCAAAAATGGTGCTTCCTGGGACACCCTGAAGCTTCTGCATCCCTGTCTGTACCAGGGTGGGGCTGAGTCATTTCTACATGTTGATCATTTAGTTTCAGAGCCCTCAGGACATCTAGAAGGTGGCATATTGCCTGAATGGTGTGGCGGCAAGGGTTTCTCTAACTGAGGTTTCGTAGGCCCTCAACTCCTTGTTATTATTTATTGTTTTTTGGAAATAGTTGTCTAGACATGGCAAGTGACAGTGGCTCCAGAAATGCGGTGTTGCTCACGGTACACATCTACAAAGCAGAATCAAGTTCGACTGGACTCTTATGTCTGTTTCAGAAATGAAGGGCAGGAAAAGCTTCCCTTGGTTCTTGAGAGGTTTCATTTCTTCTGGCCATTTTCCTTTTTGGATTTTGGGTTGGGGGCAGGATATTGATGAATGAGCCCTCTCCCCTCCTCTTCCCACCTCTTCCCCATCCGGAGCAGTTTTGTGGAGATGGGGGTGGGGAGGGGTTGATCCAACTGCAATGATGACTAAGGAGGGGCTGATTGCTTATGATTCCTTCAGTCCAGTTGTGATTAAGAAACATTCAAGTCAGAGGAGAAAACTGAGACTTGCTTGGTGCCTGTATATCCTCTCCACCCCCAATTTTTTGCCTGCTTCTCTCTCTCTCTCTCTGTCTCTCTGTCTCTCTCTGTCTCTCAATCTCTCTCCCGTCCCTCTCCTCCCTCCCTCTTCTCCTCCTTCTCCCCTTGTCTCCTTCTCTCCCTTCTAATTTGCCCTCCAACAATGTTTAGATTTACAAGGTATTTGATGTTACTGAACTTAAAACTGACGAAGAAGAATAAGACACTGGTTCGTTGTAACTCTTCTAAGAAAAAAATCTTTAGAAAATTGAGATATAATTGACATATAGTGCTGCATAAGTTTAAGGTATACAATACGTAAGAAAAATCTTAATATCCAAGATTATTGGCATTGGGAATTTTCATTTTCTCCAAGTAATTAATGACTAGACCTCCATGTTAACTGGAAGATACTCGACTGGTCTGGAGGGTTTTCTTTGATAAGGGAGAACTAAATACTCTGCTAGGTTTCCAAGTCTGTCAAACTGAAATGCTTATTCAGACTGCAGGGAATAAAAGATAAAGTACATGAAAGGGCTTCATAAGAGGCTGTATAATGCATACATGGGAGGTGTTATTAATGTTATTATAGGGGTCCTAAGAGGTACTGTAAATCTGATCTTTGCTACTTTGTAGGAAAAATATAAAGTTTAGAGCAAAACTGGCATAAGGAAATACATCCCACAGGATTTATGTTAACTACTCATCCACATTCTTGTTTCAAGCAAATTACATCCACACTAGCAATATTTCTTCCAAGCCGGGAGGAAATTATTCCACATTCAGATGAGGAAGTAATTGTAATTTTGCATACATGCTGTGTGGAAACAGTAAGTAATAGACTTCGACTAGCCCGCTGTCCAGTTCGGGCTTCAGAATAAAATGCGAAAGCAAATGGCAACTTAAAATGTGAGGCTTTGGACAAACCATTTATGTGACTGAAAGGTTTGTTTGTGACTCGAGGGCCTGGCCATTGCCAGTTCTGAGTGCAGTGTTGCTCGCATTCCTGGAAGTCCTGTTCTGAAGCCTCCTTTGCAGATTCACATAGATGGATTTCTTTAGCCCTGGCAGTTTCTTCCAAACCTTTTCTACTTTCTTCTAAGGCCGCTGCTTCTAGACAAGGGACTTGAGCCAGGATGGTTAGGTTTCAGGTTAACAAAAAGAAACACTTTTATTGTCAATATTAATGGCAAACCTCGATTTTTACAAGGCTTGGGTTTAGCAGCGTGAGCAGATCAAAAGCAGCTTGGCTTGATTTCTCAATATTCTCTGGAGCTTAGAAAATTAACTGCAATTTTGGTCCTAATGAAACAACACACAAAAAAAGTTACAGAAATGTTAAAGTTAATCTTTCAGCAGGGATTTTTTTTTAAACCTGTGTATACAATATGTCAGAATCTAGTAAATTTGCCCACTGAACCTGAGTTGAGTTTTGAAGGAGACCCCCTTAAGAAAATGTGTGAGCAGAGTGTCTTCATTTGCAATGTCACGAGCCTGTTTCAGTGTGTGCATTCCACACTTGCCTTTCTGGCTGGGTAAGGATCCGGCAGACTGAGGTCTCCCTGGTAATTTGGGTATACCGAGTCTCCAGTTAATGATAGATAATCAGCCTTTGGGTCATTCGGTCATTCTCTTATTACAGACCCCTCCTGCTCTCTCTGATCTCCTTTCAAACTAAATTTCACACAAATAAAGCAAGACAGGGACAAACTCTTAAAAAGAGAGAGAGAGAAAGAGAAAGAAATATTAGAAACTCCTGATACAGAACTCTAAACAAGGAAAGGCAAGCTAAAAGAGGATAGGAAAGAACATCTTATCAAAATGAACATGCTGTGTACAAAACATGAAAAGAAAAGGCTCTGGTTTCTGTTAAAGTGACAGAAAATTAAAATAAAAATAATTGCAGGCAGAAAAGTTATAAACAGAGAAGGCAGGATGCTTGTTGGAAATGCGCAGCACTGGGAGGCTAATTGTTGTTACAGAGTATATATCTGCCCCCACGGTTGGAGAGGCGCTACTTTGTTCCATTTTCCAGAAGAGAATGGTTTTCTTTTTAATACTTGTGTGAGTGCCCACTTAAGTTAATATAGGCCAAAACCTCGAGGAACAAAAAGTGGAATTACATTCTGCTTGCAAAGCCTCCAACTTCAAACGGAAGAATTGGTTTTGTACAAGAAAAGCAGAATTCCATTCAGAATGCATTTGGAGGCTTCACTAAATCGGTGACACTGATGCCTTTTTGTTTTGCTGACAGGAGGCGCAGGTCATTCTTGGGGAAGTCCAACTGAAACCAGGCCTCCCCTGCCCCCCAAGGGTCTTCATTCTCCCAGTCTACATCTGCCCGTGACTCCATAAAGACAAACTTCAGATTGGCCGAGCTACATCTCTGACCAGAACCCTCTGGGAAAGGCGCTGACATGTGTGGCTTGAAGAGGAGTTCTGGTGCGAGCGCCCCCAGTGCCATGTTCCTGCCCCTGCCCTTGACAGTCTTTCTTGGCCCAGGTTCAGGGCCCTGGAAGGGTCAAAGTCTAGCCACTGGTATTGTCGGCAAGCTCTGAGTTTTCAATCTGATGAAAGACTGGAACTTTGGCTCAGGGTTTGATCAACTCACAGTTCTCCAAGTCAGAGGGGCAGGCAGGAGATGGCAGCAGGTGGTCAAGTGTGGGTCTGGCACCGCTTGACTTGCCAGCATAGCCAGCAAGCTCATCTCTCTCCCACTTCTGTGTTTCTTCTAGGCCCAGCTGAAACGCCTCCTCCTCCAGGAATCCTTTCCAGGTATAGCTTCCCTTCTCTCGCCTCCACCAAATCAAATCTTTCTTCTGAACTCCTTTCTGGTGCTCCTGCTCTGTTCTCTCCGGTAGATCTCTGGGCATTTCCTGTGGCTGTGGGTTCGTGGAGAGACCAGTCAACGCACTGAAGCCAATAGGGGCTTAAACAGCTTGTGTAAAAGGGGTGACTTGGAGCAATCAGGTGAGTTCCTCGTATCCCAATAGCAATCGGATTGGTTTTTATTTTGAAAGCGACTACAGCTCGTAGGGGACTTCATCGCCGTCCATCAGGGAACAGACCGCAATCTCCATGCCCTCGGGAGGTCCAGGGAAGGCTTCCTCCCATTAATCGCAGTGGCATTGGGTCTGCATCAGCCAGCTTTGGATCCGAGAGTGGGAGACGCAGTCCAGCCTCGCTGGTACTCCCTCTCGCCTCCTGAGCTCCGGAGTCAGAGCCGAGCCCCGCGGACCAGCCCCTCTTTCTCTCTACGCCTTAGTTTCCCCATCTGAACAAGGCGGGGCGGGTATTGACACCGACCTCGAAGGTGTTTGGGGAAGTTTAAATGAGATCTGATTGCCCTCAATAAATATTTATGTATTTTCTCTTCTTGCCTCTTCGGTTTCTTGCCCTCTCTTTCAGGCTCCCGAAGACCCAACCCGACAACTACGGGCCGGGTCTCGTCGGTGGCACCGCTGCACCTCTGCTGGGATCACAAGGGCCTCACACTGTGGGACACAGAGTGAGACGTGGGGCAGCAGCCACAGCTCAGGACTCTTGGGGGACAGGAAGCGCAGCCAGAGCCGCCACCCCAGAGTTAGGCCACAGCGCTGGCTACTGGGCCGCTCCCTCCCTCCTGGTTAAATTTTCGTTTTGATCCCACCGCCCTCTCGGTAACCACCGCCAAGGAGGCCGGCTCTCCGCCGCTCAGGCCCCCGGCGGCCTCCGCTGCGGGGAGGGAGGGACTCTTCCCCCCGCCCCAAGCTTCCTCCAGCAGGTCTCCGAGGACTTTTCGCGGGAGGCGGGCAGGAAGGGGTTAATCGCGCCCCTCCCCCCACCGCGCCCTTCGTGCCGGGCGAAGGCCGCCGCCTCCCTCCCGAGGTCTCATTAGGGAAACCCTCACCGCTATTTTCAACATTTCCTCAATCAAGAGCCTTTAAATAGAGCTGCACAAACAAATTGGCGGCAAAAGCGCAGATCTTGTCACGATTGAGACCAGTCCCAATATTTCAGCCTTGTTTGCTTTGCAATTACGGGTTGGCTTGTGGCAGCGGTGCCACCGGGGCAAATCTGCAGCCGCCCGCTTTCTCCTCGGCACCCTCGGCGGGTGGAGGAGGCGATCCGCAGAGCCACTGCCGGCGGAAGGGGGTAGTGTAGGGGGGAGGGGACGCGAGGGGGCGCGGGCGGCCGAGCCTCTCCTAAACCGCGCGCAAAGGGCGCGCAGGGCGCTGCGAAAAGAATCGGGTTCTTCAGGTTCCCGACGGAACCATGGAGGTATATACGAAAACAATAAAATGTGCAATACACATGTGGCAATCATGTTGTGTCCTTACGCAGCTTCCTTTCTCTCCTCTCGCCTCTCTTCAAGCCCCATGACATGTTTCTCCAGTATTTGTTGGCGGTTCCTGGATTTCCCCTTCTCTCTCGCTGTTAAACTGCTAGCATGATTTGTTATATTTTCCATCGCTGCTTATTCTTGTTTGACTTTTTGTACAAAGTCACTTTAAATCTGCGGCAGGAAGAATGAAGCTCCAGCTCCTTTGGATGGGCTCCTACAGGCGCTTGGCCGTCCCCAGTCCTCCTTTGATTCTTGCGGGATGGCTTTCCCCTGTAAATCAGCGGCCGGGTGCCTTTGGTCCCCACCCAGGCCAGCCGAGTTGGTTTCAGCAGAACAGTAGTTAACTCCAATCAGGTCCTAAGCCTTATATTTCACAGACAATTAAATCTTGGCGGCTGTTTAACAAAAATGTAATATTTACTCTGCTCTATACTGAGGAGCACTTTTAAAGTCAAAAACAAATACTACATTTCAAAAAAGAAAATATGACAATAAATCTCTTTTTATGGATTCTCTGTGCATAAGTGGAAACAACATGATTTAAATCCTGGACACTTCCACCCTCCCTTTCAGGAACAGCTGAAGTTACACAGATACTGTCTTTTAACACACATTCTCCATGTCTGGGGGGAAGGCACCCACATTTGTTACGCTCACTTTAGTTTCCAAGATTTCACACCCGACCCTGACCCATCGAGCCAAATGCAACAAGGATTATGAAATAATTAGGTTTGAGATGTGAAGTCTGTTTTCACATGGATTCAAGAAAAATGGGCATGACTGGGATAATTAATTTATAATTTCATATTACTTTCTAAACGACTACCCATCTTCCTCTCATGTTGATTTCTGAAGGAGATGGAAAAGTTGAGGCAGAGAAATAGTTTTATGAGACTCTGGGGTACCTATTAAAATATGTGTCTTTATTATTTAAAAATGCATAAAGTATGGACCTACATTTGTTTGCTGATGGTCATAAAATAAATTCATAGCCATTCTTGCCAATTAGTGATCTCTTATGCCTCCAAATTGCTTGTTTCTAATTCCACTTGGACTGTATATTCATTCTTCTGGATCACCTCCTATAGGAGGTTCTCAATTTTATTTAAAGCAAACCTCAGAAACTATGGCTTCCTAAAATTGTGCAATGACAAAGCCACAGAATAATATTTCAAGTCCGGAGGTCATGCATTCCCATGTATATCTCCCATGGAGTTTTCTAGCTGATTGCTTTAGTAGTTCAAGAACTAGGGAGCAGTAGCTAGAAAGGGTACCATTTCCTAAAACTTCTCTCTTTAGCCCCCCCACCCCGAATTTGGTCTGGCATATTATTCAATGCACAAATTATAATATTAGTTTCATGTGTGTTAATCTGTTTGGTATTAAACCTGCTAGAGTGTCTTAACCACTAACATGTTGTACTACACTGCTTTCAAATGGGTGATCTCAGATAATTACAAAGATTTTGATGTTAATCCCACATTAAGTGAACAACTATGAATATAACCTTAAAGCATTATTATTCTTATATAAATGCCAACAAACACAATTGTAGAGGGAGCACGATTACTTTTTATTTGACATTATCCTATAAGGATATGGCTACATTCATTTTTTTAAAAATCAGGGCAGTTTTCAATTACTGTTTAACAGATTTTTTTTTCTCAAAACAGCATTTGCAATGCCCATAAACCACAGCAACTTTGTACTGACAGATACATATTTTTCCTACATTGTTATTAATTAGCCTCTTTGCAAAGTCACTAAAATGAAAAAATATACAAAAATATTAAAATGTAGAGAATAATTATTAGGGTCTACATATTTATTAAACTAAACCAATGTTATTGAAATTAAAAACATATGCCTGGCATATAAATGTTTCTTTAAGAATTCTTTTTTGGATGCTCAGTTATTATTTTTAAAGCCAACTCAAATTTTCAAGTTCTGATTTCCACTCTAAACAGGCATTGCATTGTTTTAAACAGTAGCTCCTGGAACAGTACCACCCTTAGTATTTCAGACTTCCAAACAACAATTGGAATTGGATAAATGCTTTCAGCTGGGAGCACTTTCCTAATACCTTTGTAGGTAATAGGATTCCCTGTTTGTGCTAGGTGACAAACGGACAGTGCACTGGACAGACTGCCTAGTCTCTGCAGAATCTATGAGAAATTAGAAGTGTTTCTGTGAGATTGTCTGTGGTTCATCTAAAAAAATTTTGTTAAAATGTGAAATCACAGAATATAAGTGAGTGACTTTTCTAACTACAGTTATGAAATGATGACTTAAAGAGGGATGCAAAATATAAGATAGGAGGAGTGCAGAAACAGAACGTCTGAGAAAGGAAGTTCTTAGCAGGCTCTGGCTCTTTGTCTACAAATGGGAGAGTGATGGGTTGGATCCGCATCGGGGAAGGGATCGCTTTTTGTTTTCTTCAATTCAGTGATTTAAAGGTAGATTTTTCACTGAATGAAGAAGCCCAATCAAGAAAATATATATAAATTCTCATATATGGGAAAATGCTAGCTATCTTGATTTTTCATATTAGGTTAAAATATAAGGGCCTTTAATCCACCATACATCGCTCTTTATAAATGAATGAGTGTTGTAACAATTGGTGTCAAGAGTTTTGAAGTTTTTCAAACTTGTGCTAAATTGGAATAATAAAGTATATCCATGAGATGACTTCTATAAACTAAAATTGGCTGAGAAAAAAGTGGAAAAAAACCCCAAAAAACTTGTTCAGGGAGAAACCAAGCCACTGGTTATGAATATGGGCTAAATAAAGCAAGAAATTGCTTCCTTATATTCCTAGTCATTCCTTCTGCTTTTCCAACATTGTTAAGCTCTTTGCATCATGTGCTATTCAAGTAAAGATAATGTCAGCAATGAAATTACAGAATCTAATCAATCTCATCGGTGACTATTTTTGCTTCATTACAATATGGATTATATCGGGGCTGTTGAAGGTGTAGTTGTTTGATTGCTAAATATTTCTTTTACCAGATAGAGTGATATTTAATTAAATGTTTAGAAATATCAATCTGATGTTCATCAGAGATACACTAACCATGTTAACAAAGTGGCATTTGAATCTGTGTGGTGTGAGCTGCACTTGCTTTGTAAATTACAGTGCTTTTAAAACCATGACCTAGGTATTTGTAATGAGGACATCTGAGAAGAGAAACTCAAAGGTCCTCAACTTACACAGGCAAGTACACCTAATCATATAGGAGAGCTTGCCCTAAAAGCATTTCTCTATTGAAAATGCCGTTTCTCCACCCCTCTCCCAATATTTCCACTAGCTGTATTTTACTAAAACTCACAGAATTAAGAGTGGCTGCAACTCACTGGGCTTTTCTTTTCTTAAATATCTTACTATTAGACAATTGAAGAGTTCACTGAGTTGTCCCTGTGTCTTACATTCTCATTGTTAACATTGTCTTAGTATGTGGTAATAATTGGATTGTGAACTGAATTTTTCTCATTACCTTGGATCCTAGGAGTTTTAACTTATAACCTCAGATCCAGCTGAGTGAATAGAAAGCCGTATACATTTTATTGCATTATTAATTATGCCCTGCCTCATGTATGTAAGGGTTTCAAGTAGTTGTTTGAAGAATTAAGGTGATTTTTCCAAATTTGTTTGTAAAAATAATGCCTATAAATGTAATTTTATAATTTATTTTGATGTTTACTACAAGGTTAATAATGTATTCTGGTAAAAATTTTGATCCCAAGATGAAGCAAAATCACATTGAGAATACCACAAAGTTTAAAAATTAATTTTGAGCATGTCATAAAGTATTTTAATGATACATAGCAATGAAACAATTATTATGCATGCAAAGCAACATAACACAGTGATTAGAAGCAAAGTCACTGGAGTCAGAGGCACAGTTTTGAATATGGGCTACAACACTTATCAGCATGCTAGTCTTGGAAAATTATCTAACCATTCTCTGCTTTACTTTCCACATCTGTAAAATGTGGATAATAAATTTACTCTGTCACAGTGCCATGACGGACTTTTGGTGAGATGATTCACATGAGGCTCTTAGTAGAGTAGAGGGTCTGGCATAGAGTAAGTGCTCAATAAACATTAGCTCTTCTCTGTGGCATAGCTCTACAAAGGTTAAGAGTGGCATGCCAGTTACCTTCCTGAGAGCCACTAAGTGAGTGCGGGGGTGTTGACAGCCCATGGACGTGGAGATCTGCATGGGGAGCCTGCACTGGCACCCAGCCCTCAAGGTTGGCAGGGTGAAGGCAATGGCTTCTGGTTGTCTTCAGAGGCTCTGGAAAGGTATGTGGAAACGGTCCTAGTGAAAGCAACCCGTCAGGCTGGCTGAGGATACCCAGCTTCATGCCATCTTTTCCACGCGTGGTGTGGTCTGTTGGTGCCTAACACAAAGGTCTAAACTAGGGGAACCAACACTTTAAAGAAATAGAATATCCTAGGTCAATGGTGTCCCCTTTTTTTCTGTTCTTAATACCAAGTGTCAGATGTGCTTTATACTCACCAGGAGGGTGGCTTGTATGGCCACGGCCACCACTCAGAGGTTTGGGAGCTTTTAAAACCCGAGCTCTTCACAATCAGATAACTTCAAAAATCATGACCCTTTAAAGACAGAAAAGAGATGTTTTAAAGGTCAGATCTTTTAAAATTGAAATACCACAGCTGAAAAGCTGTGCACTTGAAACAAATCACTCAACATCTCTGAACTTTAATTGCCTTATATGTAAAATCTACCTTTCCAAGTAAGAACTATATTAAAAGAACAATGTGTATAAAGAGCATAGGATAAAATTAAGTGTTCAATAAATGCCAATTTTCCCCCCCGCATCTCTCTATTTGATCCTTATACACTCTAATATATGTGCTTTCTTTTAACGCATTCCCAGCACCACTTAGAAGCTTGTTTCTGTTCAGTTTTATAGCTCTATCTCCCCTTGGTTCAGACATTGAACTGAGGTTCAATGAATAAGGTCTTCTCATTGTTTTATTTAACTACACACTCCAACAGTACAACATTTTAAATGTATTTATCTATAAATTATGTATCGGTACTACTTTACTGATGTATTATTTACATTATAAACCTATGCAAAGAATAAACTTAAAAAGGGTAAGAAGAGAAATTAGACCATTGGCTTAAATATTTTAGGGTGAGATTCAGCAGTATCAACAACGGATGCAAATTCACATTTCAAATAGTCTTGGTCACTGAAAAATGCTTCAGTTGATTTGCTGTTCGATTCATGTGGCAGATGTTTCTGCCTTGTTTTGTGGCCGCTAAAGCTCTTAAGTAGGAGGGGGAGCGGTTCAGTTCTGCCGTTTTCTTGTTGTTGGTTTATTCCTGTATTCTTTGAGTTATCTTCAATCTAAAGTGTTTTGCAGGAATCTTTCTGAGTCGCTTGTCCTTTTGGTGAAGGTTAGCTTTGCTGAAGCTGGATTATATAACCTACTCTCACCTGAGCCAGATAGACCATAACACCTCTCAGTTAGGTGGCCACTATTAACACCTTTTCAGTTGATATCTCCCCACTTCCCTAAGGACATTGTTTGTACCTCAGGCAACTGTTGACTAGGACCAAGTGAGGGTGTTGTTGGACACATTTCTGATTGTTTGCATAAAAAAATATAAAGAGAAGGTCCAATGAGGTCCTCTTGCACCCCATTTTTTGAGTCCTACACTCAGAAGTTGTGATTCCTGCCACTTCTCTGCTGTGATGTTCTGCAGCAGGATTAACGAGATCTTTAGGTGCATCGTATTCTGTTTTTATAACTTGCCTTACTCTCTTTGCTACGCATAGTGGAAGAGTTCTTCACTACTGACAAATCACTTTCATATGTTTCTTTCATTTGAATTCATTCTTTCCGTAAGGCAGGTAAAGCAGCTTTGATTCTGTTCATCCTAAAGATGTAAGAGACACACCATCTTGGCGTGGACAGGAGGAGTGAAATAACTGCCCAAGTTCACACAGTTAATAGGTAGCAGAGTTGGGTTTGAACTTGTTTTCTGAAGGTCATATCATGCTATTCCATTATTTTACTTTTTAAACTGATTAATTTTTGTCTGAACTGAGGGGAGACAGATTACAATATGTAATGTAAAAAATTATGTATTTTAAAATAATGTTAAAATAAACATACTGAATTTGAAAACCTTGCTCCCAGGTTTTGTCCCAAGTTGGATCTCTGGCTTTGGCTTAAAAATCCACCTTAACAGCACCAAAAGCAGCAGAAGATGTGGAGAAACTGGATTACTCATATTTTGCTGGTGGGAATGTAAAATGCTACAGCGAGTCTGGAAGACAGTTTGACAGTTTCTTAAAGAAATAAATATGCAACTATCTTATGACTCAGCAGTGGTAATCTTGATCATTTATTTAGATAAATGAAGACTGAAGTTCACACAGAAACATGCATGAATGCTTATAGCAGCTTTATTCATAATAGCCCCTAACTGGAAACAACTCAGAGGTTCTTCGATGGATAAACAAACCATTAACCACTCTACTAACAGTTAAGCATGTACTGTTAATCAGAGTACCTTCGTACCATGGAATGCTGCTCAGCACTATAAGGAATAAATTATTGATAAGCACAACAACTTGAATAAATCTCCAGAGAATTATGGTAGGTGGAAAAGTCAACTACATTTATATTTAATTCTTGAAATGACAAAGATACAGAAATGAAGAAAAGTTTTAGTGGTTACTAGAGGTTGAGGGGTGGTGGGGGTGGAAGGGAAGTGGGTGTGGCTATAAAAGGGCAAAAGGCGGGATCCTTGTGGTGACAGAAATGTCCTGTATCTTAACCCGTATCAATGCCAATATCCTGGTTGTGATATTGTACTATAATTTTGCAAGATGCTACTGTTGGGAGAAACTGGGTAAAGGGTGCATAGTATGTCTGTTAGTTGTTATAACTGCATGAGAATCTGCAATTACCTCAAAACAAAAAGCTTAATAAAAAATACACTGATGTGCAGTGACTTCCAGACCTGACTAGAAAATAGAGGCAGGATGGGATTGCGAATAGGAGTTATAAATTTTGAGAATGATTTTCAGCACGCTGCTCAACTCTTCTGCACTTCTTCCTTCTAATTTCTTATGAATTGTAATGCATATTTACTGCGATTTTTGGGAACTAATAAAAAAAATCCCCATGTCTCTGTCATAGAACTTTGCAGGTTTGCAAAACACAAGTATTTTTTAATTCATCAGCTGACTGCTTTACATATCAGAAAATAAAACTAGATTACATTGAATCTGATTTTAATTTATGGCTTGTTAAAATCTGTTTTTAAATTCAATCAGAGAGGAGTTTTTATTATCTTTTTCTTCTTTTTCCTTATTTTTCTTCTTTTTTTCCTCATTCTGTTTGAACCCATATATTCCCATATTGTACTGTTAAAGCTAAAAAAGCACTAAGGATGCATATCGTAGACAGAATTACTAATGTCATTCTTAAAATGAGAAATATAAAGTTACATTGATTCTCCACACAGAACCACACTCTGCAGCATGTTTGGATAACCAGTGCGATTAAGCAAATCCATTGCTGATTTGTTGAGAAGATGAAGTAACAGCAATATTGCAGAGGGCTGGTCTCACCCTTCCAGGCCACCGGCACTGCCGCGGGTCCCTCTGCCAACACCTGCTGACGCCGGAGAGTGATTTAGTCATCGCAGAGGAGCTGCCGTCATGACAAAGAGGGGTTAAATTGTGAGAATTTTAGGACACATTTTGGGTAAGGATTAAATAAATCAGGCGACTTGCTGACAGCAAATAGGATCTTTGAGTGGCTGATTTGAAACACAGAATCAGAGAACTGAGATGAATGCCAGGTGGTCATTGGGAGCTGGAAGAAGTCCCAATGAATTGGCTGACGTCAGCTTAGGCTTCAATTCAGCGTCATTAAAGAGTCTTTGAGTGACGACTTCTTAATTATCACCTTAAGAAAAAATTATGCTAAACACAAAGGTGGCATTAAGGTATGTTAATCTAGGAAATACTATTTACAGTTTATTTAAATGATTTCCCTCACGGCAGGGTCAGCAGGCCTTAAATCTTGTTCTTTATAATCTTCCCCATCCTATCACTGTTTGCATTACTATAACATGTCTTTTCCAAGGAATTTAAAGTACATTAACTTCTTATGTCGATTGAAAATGTTTTTTATTCTGACAATGCATTGAAGCTCTAATTCTCTTAAGATAATTGATAATAAACTTTATTCAAGGGTGTCCTTATCCGATGTTAAAATGAAGCCTTTTAACTCAATTAGCTCTCTCACAGTGGAATGAGAAATGTCAGGACAGGCTGTTGGTACCAGACATCCTGAGAAAACTTGTAGCACACGTGGTCCAGCTGTGTACCAGAAGGACTTGCCGTGGGGAGGGGGCAGAGTCTGTGAAACAGGTGAACACGGGGGAACAAAAATTCCCGGGCCCATGTCTGCTTAGGAGAATTTTGCACGACTGACCTGCCTTGCTTTATAGTTTTTCCAAACCGAGTAGACTAAGAAAAATCAACAGCAGCAGCAGCAGCAACAACAACAATAACAGTAAAAATTAAAAAAAAAACCCAGTTAAAATCCTTAAACTAACAATGCAACAGAAGATATAATACAAAATCAAAACAAAAACTGGGCTTTTATGAGGTTGACTTGAGGTCAGGAAAAGAATGATAAACTTTTGAGAGGAAGAAAGAAATCATCAAAGCCAAGGGAAGCTCAAAGTGGAGTTTTAATAGCAGCTATCATATTGCGCCCAAGCCTTGACCATTTTTGATGCAGCTGTTTTGTTTTAAGATGTCCCATCCCTGTTCCCCTACACAACCCTCTGCAGTGACCACAGGCACACAGTCAGGCACTTGGACCTTCTAGATAACTGGACACCCCTCAGAGAGTGGCAGCGAGGGCCGTGTAAATGGAAATGATGAAATCCAATCTAACCTGTAGCTGAATCACTGTCCGAGGTTAAGCCCAGGGAACAGTGAGCAGTGCCGGGAGTCTCCTTTCACCTGACAAAATTGTACTGATGGCATTTTGTGCAAACTATGTGCATGTGGGAAAGTAATTTTTTGTATTGAAAACCATCAGACCTTGGGTAGCACCTTGGGCAAAACTTATTTATTTATTTAATACTTAAGGACAAGTGTGAAAATGAGCTTCTCGCTCTGGAGAATCTTTGTGAACATTGCAAGAATTCATTTTATTGAGTAGTGTGCCTTGTCTTCTCACTCACAAAAGAAGCGTGTTTATTATGGGGTGAGCAGTTTCACAGGGCAATGAGCATTTTCACACACCTCTAGGATGGTATGAAGGGCTAGAAGTTGGTCAAGGCCCTGTTTCTCCCTGCACCAGAAATTAGAGGTAATAATAATAATAATATTGGCATTTACTCTGTGTCAGGCCCTGATCTATGTACATTTCCCATGTTAACTTATTTATTTTTCACAATTACTGACTAAGAGTTATTATCCCTATTTTATAGACAAGAAACTGAGGCCCAAAGAAGTTAGCAGCACCAAACAGCTAGTGAGTAACAGGCAGAAATGAAACTCGTGCACACTGGCCCCTGAGTGTGTTCTCTTATCCACTACTGTCCATTCATTTGCCATATTATCTGTTGAGCATCTAACATATAACAGGCATTGGGCTTTATGTAGGCAATACTTTAGTGAATCTAGATATATGTTTCTGCCTTCTTTGAGGTTACGGCTTGGTAGACATCAAGGCTAACGACTTATTGTGTGAACAGCTTGATGCTCTGAGAGGGTATTAGCTCATGTTTGCATGCAATGTTGATTTCGATATAAACTTCTTAATGAACATAGGGAGCCTGACTCCTTCCCATGCAGCCTTGGTTGTCTTCTTCCTCGTGTTCCCCGTCTGAGCCAGCTCACTTAAATGTGAACTCTCAGTGTCAGGCTGCTTCACTGTACTCTGGTGTGGGTCTCAGGGGACAGGCTAGGTGGGCAGGTTCCCTACTGGATATGAGCCTGCCAGTAACAGCTGTAGTATGGGTGGGGGTTGGGCCCAGGGGGATCTTAGAATGTATTGATGTTAATTCAGTTTTGCTTGGTTTTGATATATAGCCATGCCGCTCTGGAATATGATTCTTGGTTCATCAACTCAGGGATGGCCTCCAGAGGGGCGTTAGGAGATAACCCCAAGGCCTTTGTTCTTCTGCACAAAGGCAAGTCCGAGCTAGTTCTGCTGAAGATATAGTCAAGCTTCTTATCTTTGACCTCTGCTTAACCGATGCTGTCTGGATCTTTTGGGAACATTAAGAGTATTCCTCCTGAGATTCAAACTCAAAATGAAATCAGATCAACTCATGAGGTAGATCTGAGACTAGTTTTAAGAAAAAATTTAATTAAAAAAATTTTGTGTACAAAGAGCTAATATTGTTTGTGCAGTAAGGCAGTTATCTTGAATGACTCACTCAGGGAAGTTCACTCAGTCCAACGTAATGAAGCCTCTATCCTTTGCCTACTGAGGGAAACACAGGCAGCACATACTGAGGCAGTATTTCCAGGTCGGCCCACACAGGTCTGAGCAGATGTGCCAAGAATGAGAACCCTGGCCGAATTTCCCTGATGGCTCCAGCGGAACCACTGGTGACTCGTCTTGTTCTCACAGAGGATGAGAAGGCAAAAGGCTGGGCCTAGTTTTTCAGATTTTTATCTTGAATTCCATCTGGAATCTCCTCTAGGGTATATACCCCTTTGTGATGATGGGTTGAGTCCCCAAGTTCAGGTGACTCATTCATTCATTCTATGATAAATGTTTACTGAGCGCCTGCTGCATGCAAGACTTTGAATAAATCAAACTTGAGATCCTGGAGTTCGCTGATTTTCTTAAAAATTTTAAAAACAAAAATGCTGACTTTATTTTTTAAAAGATTTTATTTATTTATTTTTCGAGAGAGGGAGAAAGAGAGGGAGAGAAGCCATGTGTGAGAGAAACATCGATCAGTTGCCTCCTTCACGCACCCCAACTGGGGACCTGCCCGCAATCCAGGCCTGTGCCCTGACCATGGGATCAAACTGGCCTTACAGAATGATGCTCAACCAATTGAGCCACGCCTGTCAGGACCAAAAATGCTAACTTTAGATTCATGAGTCTTTACAATAAAAAGGAAATAAATCACAGATTGTTCAAGAAACAATGATTTATTCTGCGCTGGAGGAGAATATTAAATTCTGAAACATATTGATACCTGTAAACACACTTGGTAATGAGACAATATAATTTTTATGAGAACATACCTAACCACGAACGCTGAGATCCAGCCTCTTTTGAATTCGTAAAATAAGTCAGAGTTTTATTCATACTAATGATAATGGGAGTGACATGTGTGCTTAGAGGGAGTCTGTGGTTGAAGGCCCAGCTGATTAGGAGTTGTGTTCTGTGGTTTTTGCCACTTGTGTGTGATTGAACCCTACAGAATAGAGTCTGTCCCCATGCATTTGGTTTACAGAAAACTAGTAACATGATATGGAATTAATGATCTAGTTTCTCAAAAGGGGAGACTATTGGCCTAACACCTTCCTAAGTTGTAGCTGTCAACATGTTTAGTTTGGTTCTAATGGGAGCTAGGCTGGAGAAAGGAAAAGTTTTGTAGGAAAAGTTATGTGATATTAATAAGAACCACATTCTGTTTGATGTTCTCTCAAATTATATGTGCTTTATCTTACTAAAAATTGAACCATTCAAAAATAATAAATCTTTCTTTCCTATGGCCCACAAGTGATCAACATTTTGGATGATCAAAAAAAATTTTGTCCTAAAGGTAGCCCCTCTTTTAGCTCAGCTTTATTTGCTGGTGCTGATTTATAGCTGAAAGCATCACTTCATATTTTTTCCAAGCATCAAAGTCATAATGTGTTTTACAAATACTCAAAAGTTCTTAAAATCCATGAACCTCTGTATTCCCTTTTTAAAAAAATTTCTTCTATAAGAATGTATTCAAATTGGTTAAACAGATGGCTTTCTATTTTTGAAAAAAAAAAAGCTAAGAATTTCACCTCAAGATGGAGAACTCACAGGTTAAATTTCATTCTGAAGTGCACTTTTATAACCAAGTAATTAACCTTTGAAAATGAGGGTATTGGAAGCAAACAAAGAAAATCTTAAGATGATCTCATTAACATTGTGCGGTAGACTTGTCCGAAGCAGAGATGTTCAAGAAGGTTAATAATAAAAGACTTTAAAATATTTACAAATATGGTTTATTTTTCAAGTTTTCCTGTTTTCTCTTTATTATGATAACCTTAGGAGATAAATACTTTAAGACGTATTTCTTTATAACAGAGGGAATTGGCACAAAAGTTTTTGATGGGAGAATGGAATTGTCAACATTAGTCAGTCATTTTTTAGGCAGTCATATTTGTTGGGTACCTACCACATGCAGAAGTCGCTACAATGCTTGTAAAAGGATACAGCAAATTATAACATGTAGAATCTGCCCTTTAAGCTTATAATTTAGTTAGGCTGAGAAGGAATGAGTGAATAAAAAGTTAAAGGGAAAAAATAAAAGGAATGATAGAAGGAGGTTTAAGGTAGTCCATGATTGGTACCTGAAACATTGCGTTAGTAACACTAAGTTAAAAGAATGAGAAACCATTTCGGGATGAACAAGAAAGAGTTCCTTTTTGTACAGCTTGCTCTAAGCCTTAAGAGAGAGACCAGTTTTGGAGAGGCAGAATTTGGGTACATGAAGGCAGAAGAATACTCTGGAAGGGTGAAGAGTTTTGTTTTAGAACTAGGCAGATCTGAGTTCCAGTATTGATTCCATTGCCCTCTGGTTGTGTAATCTTGGGGGGGTTATTCAACTTTTCTGAGCATCATGTGGAAAATGGGTATAATAGTGTGTACTTTATTATTTTTTAGGATTAAATGAGATAACATATATCATGCAAAAAATGATAATCACATAATAAATGCTAATACCCTTAGTTGGAGAGAACAACCTGAACGAGTACGGAGCAAAGAGAGGGCTTGCCGCGTCTATGGGGCAATGAGAAGATTATTATGAGTCTTGGCATGAAGGATCTAGTAAGAGAAGTGGAGTGCAATAATGTGGAAAGATAAATTAGAATCAGAGCCAGCTATTCACTTGTTTTCTCATTCAATAATTTATCAAGTTCTTTTTATGTTTGAAGCCTTCTGCTAGGCAGAGGGATGTTAAGACAAAGAAGATTTAACTTTGTATTTCTGTGGATGCCAAGTATGGAATTGGAACTTTATGCTGAGGGAAATTATATCTTTCAAGAAAGGAGGAGCTTAAGAGTGGTATTTTTGGATGATTAACTGAAATGTATTTATCTTGACCCAAAACATGAATTCAGTTGTTTCCTAGTGCCTGTGATCCTGTTGACCAGGATCCTGTTGTAGTTCATTCCTATGACGGAGAGTCTGTTCAAATGAGTGCAGGGCAAGGGCTTATGGGTGGAACTTTATCCCACCCTTTGAAATAAAACCTTGGTACCGTAACTGCTCATACTGCACTTGTGGTTAAACTTCTCATTTAATCTGGAATTTTTCTACACTTAGCAAGTATTGTATTGGGCCCACAGCCACAGTGACCTTTAGAAGCTGGCACCAGAATAACTGTCTATGCAGGGATAAGGAGAAACTTAAGAATCTAGACATTAGTGACTTTCTCCGTGATTGAGTGTTTTATGAGTGGAAGTCCTTTTCCTATTAGCAATCTCTGTAACCAAAGATCCTGTGGCAAAGTTGTTGATTTAATTAACTGATTTTTTTTCATGAAGCTTTGCTTGGATAAACAGCTTCCATATCTTCTAGATACAAATTCTTGGGTCTTACTCTCACCTTTTCCTCTATTAACTATTCTTCTTATCTCGGTTTTCTCTTTGAGCACAAGGGTTAGTAGAGTACGGATCAAATAAGATGTGAAATCTGTTGCTAGAATCTCCTAATACATCCTGGTTAACTCCTAATTTCAATGGCTAATTCCTTTATTTCAGGGTTGGTACCATATTGAAATTTGGTACCAAACCGTAATAAAATTCCTTTAAGGTGATTTTTGGTACTCAGCTTGGAAAATGCCACTGGGACCTAGGATGCAAGATATACAAAATACATAACTGATGACATCCTCTTTTGATACTTAAGCACCAGCTTTATGCCCGTTGTTACACATAATTTTATACCCACACACAGACATCTATCTACATAGTGTTCAGTCTATCCTTTTGTTTGTGTGTGTGTGTGTCTGGCTGCTTAGCTCAGGTGGTTAGGGTACTGAGCTAATGAGAACAGGGTCACAGGTTCAATCTTTGTGTGGGCCAGCAGAGTTTGCTTTGTTCAGTGGTCACAGACCTGGTCCAGCCAGCTGTCTAGCATATGTCTGCCCCAGGTCATAAGAGGACATGGCAGGAGTGTGTGGATGGACAAGAGCAAATCCATCACCACCATTAGAGAAAGCCAAGCCAAGCACGTGTCCTACTAATGGGGGTCAATAATGTCTCATTTAAATGAGGTTGACATTTTAATACCTTTTGCTGAGAGGGTCTTTTGAACGCCAAATTTAAACATTGTTGCTTTTTTGGTGTGAATTCATTTCTAATAAATGGAAGGGTGTATGAGGCCTCAGATGAATATAGATTTCCAAATATAGATTGATGACTTAAACATTTAAAAAATTGGTTTAGTACTAAAAAAGAAATTTAGTATGGCTAGTCAGTTACCTTCTCTTTTTCTTAAAGTCTGTTTAAGCTAGTGAAATAAGACAATAATTAATTCTTCAGAGAGTGATTGATAATCACTACCTTCATTTAAGAAAACATTTTTATTAAACTTTCTGATAATTAGACCATTAAAATACTAGCAAAAAGCAGGTAAAATTAATTCTGTGTTATTCAACCGTTTGGCCCATACCAAGCCCATATATCCCGTCTTTCATTTCTAGGCAAACATGTTCCCCAAATTACTTCATTATTTAACATCATGTGTTGTTAGATTTCAAACTGAATCAGCAATCTACTCCATTCCAAAGTGCCCTGCATTAGCTGTTTTCTTCAGCTGGATCTTTGTGAGCCTTGAAAAGACATTTGATGCAGAAGACGGAAAAGCAGAGTACAGAGGGAAATCTGGCAAAAGAAGGATAAAGAATGATATAGTGGATATTCCTAAAATCTATTTTATTAAAATCTATTTATTAAAATCTATTTATTAAAAAAATTAAAACAAGGATAGTGCAATATATATTAAAATATAAAATATCAAAATATTAAAATATTCATTTTGACTAGGTAATACATTTACAAGGTTAAAAACAAAAGCATGAAATTATATATTGTGGAAAGTTTTTCTTCCTCCCCTGTCTTTCATGTACCAAATTCAACCTCCCGTGCGTAGTTATTTTTATATATTTCTTATGGGTTTGTATGGAATTTCTTTATGCAAATATATCTTAAACTCTCCCTTCTTTTAATGCAAAAGTTAACACATTATAAGCATTGTTTTTAATCTTGCTTTTTAAAAACCTAAACATATGTTTGAGAGACCTTTCTATATATGCAAATTAGCCTTATTTCCCCCCACACTTTTGTACTATCCCAGAGAATGGATGTACTATAATTTATTTATCTAGTTACCTATTGTTGGCCCTTAATAGAGTTTCTAATATTTTCTACTACAGACAACAAAGTAACAAATTATTTTGGCAAGAAGCACTGCCTGTCAGTCCTGTGGCACATCTGGTACCACAGCACTTCCACCATCCCGACACAGGTCAGCTGTCACGTGTGCCCATCTCTGGGACCTGTCCCAGCTGCTGAGCATCCTGAAAGGGAACTATTGTGGCTCCATGACTGAGGATTTCCATCATGTTTGGTGTCCAGTGTTTGATGTCATCACTGCCGCACGGCCCTGCCTACGAGACTGCTGCGTGGCTGCCAGCAGGTGCCGAGGACCAGGCTCTATGTGGCGGTCGTCCTCACAGTGCTGGTCTCCCTCGTCTGCAGCCTGCCCTGTGGCACACACTGGTGCCTCCTAATCTGGCTTCAAAAGGGTTTTGACGCCTTCTTTCATCCTTACCTGCTTGCACTTCTCCTGTCCTAGGTCAACAGCTGTGCCAACCCCGCCATTTACTTCTCTGTTGGCCCCCTTAGGCAGCGATGGCGGAAGTGGCGACAGGCCCCGAGGCTGGTTCTCCAGAGGGTGAGGCGGGTGGACACTGAGAAAACCTCCTCCGGAAACCCTGGAGGTGTCCAGAAGCGGCCTGTGGTCCTGATTCAGTCTTGCTTTGTGCAGATAGGTGTGACTTCGAGAGCCAACTGGGCCCCGGAATTAAAACAGTTAACCTAATGGTCCTGCTCCTGAGGTTTAAGCGAGATGTGCCTGTCGGACAAACAGTGGGCACAATGTCTGAAGGACTGTCTGCCCCAGGGCCTTCCTCCCATCTGCATGAGAGTTTTGCCATCTCGGGGGGCCAGGACCGTTCCCATTCAGAAGAAGCCCACCTTCAGCACAAGATGAAAGCAGTGCAGGAAAAGTCTGAATTCCTTTCAGCACTGCACTTGATAGAAGCTACAAGAATATTATGCTTTTGACAAGTTTCTGTGGTAACCCCCTACAATCTGTCTTTATAAATTAAAAAAATTAAAGTTCAATTGAGCCCCAGTGATTCTGGCAGGGCTTAGACTAGCTCCTAGCATAATAAATGTTGATTGAATAAGTGAATTAAAAATTATTTTGGAATGTATTACGCAGAAAGCATTCTCATTCTTTTAAAAACATTTATGTATCATTCCATTAAATGAATATATCATAATTTATTTATCTAGTTCCTTATTGGTAGATGTTGAGTTTCCACTGTTTTATTTCTGTAGACAATGTTGTAATGCATAACTTCATATGTGTATTATATTACATATGTGCAAGTAAATATGTGGAATTGGTACCAAAAAGTCAGGTTTTTGGTAAAAATAGAAATTTTAATGAAGTAGAAATCATAAAAAATTTATCATCACATTATACATTTATATATTTTTATTTTCCAAATTACCTTTATGCCTTAGTCATTTTATCTAGTTGTAGAATATAAATTATTTTGATTTTTACACTTGACATTGTATTATAGATAGTTAAAGGACATGGATTCTTAAGCTATAGCAAGGATTAAAAATGTGAGGGAAATCCAACAAAGAAGGAACTTTGGTGAAGTATGGCTGGGGTGGCTACTGCCCCTAGGCAGCGTCAGAGCCAAGCGACAAATGTGAAATTAAGGAAGCCTGGGTGGCTTACTTAATGTTACAGAAAATGACTTACATGATAAGTGCGAGCCCATGATAACTGCATGAGTGAAAAGATTAGTTATGAATAATATTTTTCAGCTATGGGTGATTTTCTATTACTTTCTATACTATTTTTCAGTTATGGGTAATTTTCTATTATTTTCTATACTATTAGCTTTGAGAAAAATAGGGAAAACCCTTCTGTGATTGAGTTAGAAATTTTATGAGAGAACAACTTAGTACTGGTAATGATGAATACTGGCGTGTACGACTTGAAAATTTGCTCTATCCAGGTAATTTTATTTTCTACCCAATTAAGTAGGATATGAAGAATTCTAACTATTATTTTATTTAAAAAATGATTTTATTTAGTTATTTTTAGAGAGAGGGCAAAGGAAGGAGAAAGAGTAAGAGAGAAGCAATGATCAGTTGCTTCTTGCAAACCCCCAACAGGGGGCTCAGTCCCCAAACCAGTCATGTGCCCCATGGGATCAAGCCAGTGACACTTTGGTTCACAGGCTAGAGCCCAATCCACTGTGCTACACCAGCCAGGGCTTAACAACTATTTTAAATGAAGCCCTGACTGGTGTGGCTCAGTGGATTGAGCTCCAGCCTGTGAACCAAAAGGTCACTGGTTTGATTCCCAGTCAGGGCACATACCTGGGTTACCAGCCAGGTCCTCGTTTCAGGATGTGCAAAAGGTAGCCGACTGATGCTTCTTTCTCACATTGATGTTTCTCTTCCTCCCTTTCTCTCTCCCTTCCCCTCTCTGTGAGAATAAATAAAAAAAATCTTTAAAAAAATTATTTAAAATGAAGAAGCAATTTATAGATACAATAAGTAGAAAATAAGGTAAAATTTAGAAATTTTTTCATCTTGCTCTATACACTGACAATGTAACCTTGGAATTAACATTGTTGGACATGTCTTGTTATGTGTGATGAATGGACACTTCCTTTTAAAGAAAGGAAATTTAAGTAAGTCATAGATGGAAGACTGGGTTAAGTCACACATTAAGACCTAGGTTATCTGGGGGCTATAGCAGTGGGATTCACTATGGTGTATTCATTCATTTGTTCATTCATTCATTCATTAATCCATTCATTGAATTCACTTATTCATCTATTCTTTGTCAGATTCCATATTTATTTGGCTCCTAGTATACTAATCATTGTGTTAAAACTCTGGAAAATATGGGAAGTCCTAAGTACGGATCATTTCTTAACAGTCCCATAACGGAAATAAGAAATGGACAGAATACAATATAAGAGTTCATGGTAAGTACCTCAAGAATGACATAAAGTGCTATTACAGTTCCAAAGAGGAAGACATCACTTTCAGTAGGAAAGAGATAGCGGCATTAGTTCTGAAGTACAAGACAACTGGAATAAAAACACAATAGATTTTATTGACTGTTTATTCAAATCGACATTGACTGGATCAATTGTCAGAAACTGATGAAGTGGAGCTCTGGCCCTGTCAGCTGCTCACCTTTCCCTTACGGCTTGGGGTAATACCTCACATACTTGCATAACCTGGTTCCACATTGACCACTGGGGCTGGGTAGGCTGTTGGGCAGAGGATTTTGGCATTTCTCCAAGGCACACAGAGGCAGGTTGCCTCAGCTGTTGCTCGTGACCCAAGGCTCTTTCTTTCACGGTTGATTTTATTCCCTCATTTTTAGTGTGTATATTGGTGAGATTTTCTACCACTTTCCCAGGCAGTCCCAGCCTTAGCAAATTCACTGTGTGCCTTTAGCATATTTGAGAGATACAAGTTGAGGCAAGGCAGTGTGGTACTGAGCTACCTAGTGCATTATTCTCGGGCAACCTCTTTAAAATAACTATTCTGACCCCTATTGCTAAACCATCATGGTAGCATCTGCAACAGTTCTGCCCAGCTTTGCCGCAGAATAACTGTGGAAAGGATTCTGATGAATTCGAACTTACGATAGGGTGCAGGAGGAAAGAAAACGCATCTTAAGTGAAAGAAACAGGGCAGACGTATGCACACAGAAAATTGCCAAGTTGTGAGGGGTGGGGAACAGAGCTCAGTGCAGCTGAACTAGAATTTGAATGAGAATGGTGGATCTTGGGCACCTGTTTTTAGCTTGCCGCTCTAATCATGACACTTGTATATGTGTATATAAGCATTTGTAAGTAATTATTATTTAAAAATGTGCATATTGCAATACATAAAAATGTGCATATTGCACTCATGTGAATTATGAATATTAAAAATGGCAATGAAATGAGAGTAATGTACTTTTTAAAGTTAATTGGATTTGTTGGTACACTGCTAAGACGATGATGATATTTAAGATAATACTCGAGACCAGACTTGTATAACTTAACTTTCGGTGGCAGTGGAAATGTGCCAAGTCTGTGCTAATACAGTGGCCACTAGTTCCATGCGACTATTGAGCACCTGAATGGGGCTGGTGCGTATGAGAAGCTGAAATATTTTTATTGCTGTTTAATTTTAGTTGATTAAATTTGAATTTGAATGGCCACATGCGAAGTAGTGGCTACTGTATTAGACAGCACAGTTCGAAACAATATTGGGGGATTCCGAACATGTAGAGTCATAGCATTTAAGAACTGGAATAAGACCTTAATGTTTACGTTCTGGCATGATGATTTCACAAATGAGGAAACTGAAGCCCAGAAGGTGAAATGCCTTGTCCAAGGGCACAAGGTTAATGATGAGCAGAGTTGGAATTGGGCCTTTCGATACCCTGACTCCCAGTTTGGCTGTGGCCATACCCAGTTAAAGATGGTTGATTTATAGATCGAAACAGTAAAGTCAAGCTTAGTTCTTCACATCAACCAGCCAAGAGAGATGTGTCAGGCATGGTACCAGCCACTGAGATCAGGAGGGTGGTTGGGAGAAGGAGCTGTAAAATAGCATAAAGAAACTACAGTCATTTGGGAAAATCAAGAACTTTGTATATATATAAAGTCGTCACTGGTACAAGGTAGTCTACATGGGCTAGGTGAGCAAAACCCCAGACAGGGTCATGGAAATGTAGGGAGACCACCCTGGGTGAGTGGTCAGGGTGAGCTTCAGGGATAAGACTTGACCAAAATTCAGGTCTCTAACATGAGAGATAAAAGATGACATTAATGTTCTTCAAACTGAACAATGGTTGATAGGAAGTAAACTTCTGACCCTTTGTGTTCTTGCATTTTGTATTAATTATACATGCTCATTTATCCCCACAACTAGCTATGTTGCTCCAAGAGTTTTAGAATATATAAGGAAAGTGGTTTGTTTCGGGATTATTTTCTTATAGAATAGTAATTATATTTAATAAATTTGTATTAAAACTGTTGTTAGATCACAGAAAGGCAAATAAAAGACTGTGAGTTTAAATCAGGAGAAAAAGTATTGGCTATGATTATCTTGTAGGCATAACTGGGAATCAGACCCTCACTTGGCTTACTGAAGTCTTAATCTAGTAATGCATGGCAATATTTCCAATTTTTTCCCCATTGGTAGGTAAACCAAATAGGACCTAAGTGTTCATAAAGCATTTCAAAAAGTCAACAGAGAGAAAGAGAAATGGAAAGTATTAGAAACATGATTGTGTTTTGAAAAGGAGACATAAATATAAGTAAAATAAGGAATGAAAAATCAACTATTAGCTAAAATTGAAGTTCACATTGTGGGTGTTTCTTAAAATTTTATTTATTTTTTATTGTTAGAAAGGTAATATGTGTTATATAAAGTCAGCTAAGAAAGTATAAAAAAGATGAAAATGCAACTAAAAATTACTATTAATCTCACTCAGAAATAGCTACTGCTAACTTTTTCCTCTTTGCAAATGCCTAGTTTTAAATGTTTAGTAGTTAACATTGCAGAAAGCTTTATATCAATTTTTCTCTTAACCATAATTGAGTTTTGAAGGGAGAAATTTTTTGAGTGAAGAACTTTCACTGGGGGAGCCCATACAAGATAGGGAAACTTGGTAGCCTTTCTCTACCTCTGCTGATCTTTAGGGATGTTAGCAAATTATGAGATCGGATGTCAATGGCCTCCCTGCGTTTTCATTGCTGGCATGCTTTTGTAAGGAGGTAAGACAATGTGGCTTTTGGGACCTTATTCATCGACTACCTGTTGACATGAAGCATCCATCGATCTGCTCAAAGTGCTTCTTGTGCCCGCGCTGGAGTCCCCAGAGGCTGCCAATTCAGAAAACATTGAATGTCATCAATTGTCTCCTTTGCTTATCGAGATCCCCTTTGGTCTATGGTGCTTCTGGAGTGGACGTCAAGCATCACCTTCTTCCAATGAAACAAATCCATGTAATTGTATTTATTATATGGACATTTTCTATGCCATGTTAATTAGGGAAAATAACTTCACATGCTATTTTGTCCAGTCCCTGATTTGGCAATTTGGTAATTTTTTTAGTGTTTTGTTCCTATTGTAAATGATCTATTAGAAAAATTGCTAAAAAATGTTTGATCCAACTTGAATAACTTAAAATGATATTCGGTACTTATTGTAGTAATCTTGAGCTTTATAAATCAGTTTCTCATCCTCAGAGGAATTTTTTTTAAGATGCTATTTCCTGTACAATTATTGCCTCCTTTGATCTCACTGAACATTTGGTCTTTTAGATAAGGGAGACCAATAATTCCTCAGCTATAATTTCAGCAACACAGATAACTATCATGCATTGTGTGACATGCAATTCATTATTCAGTCGTGAATAACCACTGTGGTCCTACATTCAGTGTTTTACTTCATCTCTTCATGGCTCACTGAGTTAATATAACAATTATGACTATTTTTGTATCTAGGAGGAATAAAACAACTCTTTATAAAATAACAAACATTTTAAGGCATCTTATAAGAAAATACCATAGTGAAGTGAATTTCCATATGTAGCTTAGTTATCTTATTTTATTCTGTCCAATAAAGGGGACTCCTTTCTTTGATGTATCTAATAATTCTCATCATAGTCTTCTCGGTAAACAGGATAAATATGCAGAAGCAAGGTTCAGTCTTCAGAAATCTAATGATCAGCATTTAGACCCTTCTTCTTCATCCCCTTTATAATGTACCGTTGAGTTATTTGCCTGGCAGAAAGACCTCTTTGGAATGCAATAGAAAACAAAAGTTTGGTTCAGGATCTGATCACATTCTTAAGGACAATCTTCCTACAGTTTTCAGTTCAATCAGAAAAAGAGTTGGCAGTCTGGAGATGGCTGGAAGAGCAGTTTCCTAATTTTGAGTTTTTGGCAAGCTGGAATTCCACCTGCTAAAATTTAACAGTGTAGAGATTGTTATCCACTGGGTGTGCTTGCAACTTTCTGTTTGGTGCTCAATAAAGCAGACTGTATTACTGTGCTGGAAAAATTTAACTTGCTGTTCTTTGAGTATTAATCTATCAAAATATTTCCTGGACTTATTTTACACACTAACAAAAGAGCTATTATACATTTACCATCAGAAAGTTCTTTAGTTCATGTTGATATTTTTAATTCTTTAATTGAATGGTTTTACTTCCTAGCTTAATGTAGACATTATTTTCAGATTATTAGTGAGCTAAAAAAAAAGTTAATTTGTAAGTTGAATTGGATTTTTGTTACACACTGAAAAGCTTTTTTGTAGACCGAGAACGTTTTTTTCCCCTAGACCTTGATTCTGCCGACCACCACTCTCCCTGTGCTCCTCTGCCCTCAAATGAGGCTCTCTCATCCCTCAATTCCCACTTCTCTTCAGCAGAGCGACTCCTCTGGCAGACAGCACACGCTCATTTTTTAGGACTAACTGATTCCTGAACGATTGAGGAAGAATGTAGGTGTTTAATGTGAAAGAAGAGGAGAAAAAGTGATGAGAAGATAGTTTTCTGGTACAAATATCAGAATACAAGTCTGGTCTTTACAGCAAAACTTTACTCAACAAAACTTTACAACAAAAATTTGAACTCAAGCACTAAAAGACTTTTAGATTTTTTTGAATGAAAAATCATTTCAAGACGATAATACATAGTAAGTTCTTTTCTAATGTAGCATGAAAATCCAGAACAAAGGCTTACTCATACATTAAAGAAATTATGTCCGGGGCTGTACCTTTTTCTCTTCTCTTTGTATAAAAGTTGCAGCAGAGGAGGTTCAAAGTTTTTTTGAACTTTGAAACAAGTGTTTCAAAAATGGTAGACTTAAAAAAACCAAATTGGTAAGGACTAATTCCCACCTTAGACACATAAAATAAGAGTTGGTTGAGTTCTGCTGTTTTTCTTTGCTCTGACTCAAATTTAACTTGTTGGGGAGTGTGCATGTGTAAGGTTTGTGAGTATGTGTGAACTATGAAAAACAAGAGCATTTAAGGGAAGAAATGACCACAGTAAAGAAGACTTTGTCTACACAAGCAAAACACAGTCATTTAATACTTATCAGGTAAATTTGGACTATGTAGAATGTTGATTTGGGTACTAAATTTCAAGTTCTTCAGTAACAATTTCTAAAATATGAAGATAAATTTTTACTTCATCTATGTAGAACTAACTTAAAGTGTCTTGACACAGGACACTGCCTATGACCCAGTATTAGCAACCTGAACCTACCTAAACAAGGTTTTATTAGAATAAAATTCTATGCTTAATGACCTTTTCATTAAATCCCTTCTTTGCAACTAGCTTCGTGGACTGTTTGCTTTGTTGAGCCGTCAGAATGGTGCAATGAAAAGAGTAAGAGTTTTAGAATCAAAAGACCCCAGTTCAGTGTTACAGCTTAGGAACTTTGAGAAAGTCAGATAGCTGACTTTCTCACAATTATTTCTTCTCACAATTATTTCACACAATTATTTCTTCTATAAAATGGGTTAATAATACCACCTACCTTACACCTACCACCTACCTTTGTTCTACCTTGAGGACAAAATTAATCATGTAAAACTGCCTAATAATGTACCTAATACGTACTAGGTACTCAGTATATTTTTATGTTCATAACATATGAAAGATTAGTTATTAATGATTAAACGTTTAGCAACATTTTGCAATGTGGCATCAATCTCATCAACAGTCAAACAACAGGTATCTACTTTATCATTTATTTGTGTCATCTGATCATACTCAAATGAGGAAAGAAGCAACGGAGGGTGCACTACTTTTAAAACTTAGTGGCTGTCCTGAGTGCGTTCTCTCTGGAGATCTTCGCATGGGTCGACTTCCTTGCTTTGTAGGGGCTATCTGCTGCCGTGTTTTTATTGGGAACACGGGGGCCTCGTGCAGCCACACCACCACGCATCTGCACACTCTTCAGAACAACTAGAAGCTCATTTATTTTCCAAAATCATAGTAACTCTCGAAAGCCTGGAAGATGGAAAGGGCTGGGGTAGAGAGATGGCTGCTTCCCTCTGCTCACCTGGCCCGCTATTCTCTGCAATTCCCCCCTCAAGAGCTTGGAGAAGCCCACGGTACGGATTCCCTGACCTCCTTTGACTCTTCCTGTGTCCTGTTTATAGAAGGAAAGTCTCTACCTTCCATTTGAAAATCACCCCTGTGGTTTGTCCAAAGTTCTAAAGAGGAAAAGGCTATGTTAAGGGCAAACGCTGTTCTCATTTGGAGGTTGTTCGAAGTATTGAGTGCCATGCCCCTCCCATGTCTGGGCGCCCTAGGGGAGGCTGAGGCCTCAAACGTTACAGCCCCTTGAACTATTGAAACCCAAATCTATGGTGGACAGTACTTCAAGGGATAAAAGCTCTGTGGCCTTGAGATCTTTTTGCCTTTTCCCTCTCTGCAAGCCACTCTGTTTGCTTAATTGTAAAGAAGGAGGAGCCTGGAATTAGGTAACCTGTCCATGTTATGAGACTTATAGTCATATCTTTGTTATTCAGAATAGGCATAATAATACCTAGCCCACGTAGCTCTGTGAGCACTGAGATGAGTTGCTGTGTCTATTGTACTTGGCAGGTGCTCAAATACATGTGTCTTATTGCTATTAATAACAGAGATAAGTTATAATAAGGGTTGGAAGAGCTACAGAGTAGTGTCCCTTTTCCTGGTGGAACAAAGACAAACGGTGCTGACAGAGACTCGGGATGAGCTCCGCCGTCCTGGCCCCGGGGCTCGCTGCCTTCGGCGTGGTGGGCTCTACCTACACTTGCTCCGTGGGGTTCAGTCGCTGCTGGTCCCAATATCTGCAGGGAGCCCTGGCTGGGGGGAGGTAGCTGAAAGTGGCAGGGTTTTCTTCGTAGGTTTCTGGATGAGCCATAACTCTTTCAGATTCACTGCTCACACATGGCCTCCAAGCAGATCTGACAGTTTGCATCCATGATGCAGCCTGGGAAAGGTAGGGGCTGGAAAACTCATAAAAGCAGACTCAAGGGTAAAGGAAAATCAATCTTCTCTCAGTTTGGACCAAGTTGATGAGAATCATTTTCCCTGATTCTCCATAAATTGGAACAAGGCTTAGGATACTAATCCTACTGTAATACTATTTGAAGACGAACACTGACATTTGTGACATTTAAATAACAGTTCAAGTCTGCTACTAAACCAGGGCCTCCAACTGTTTAACCTTTGCCCTTGTGTACTATTACCCTTGGTCCAGTGCATGTAAATGTATTTATTAACGCATTTCAGCTTTCTGGCGACACATGCTTATTTAGTTTCATGTGAACTGCGCTGCATCAAACACAAACTTTATTTTAAAACTTTTAAATGTGATACATGCTAAGGCTCTCTATCTCTCAGACTGTTTTTATACAGTTAAAGTTAAGTAAAAAGTTGAGGTAATTAGCCAGAAACCTTCCCAAGGGTGGATAAAAGTATATTTCTTCAACTAAAATTATTCTAGAGAAATTAAAGCCTTTTATTCATTTGACCAAAGCTCTTAAGTGCTTAAGTGTATTATATACAGTGTTAGATTCAAAATAAGGAAGGTGTGGACCCCGCTGTTTAACAGCTCTGTGACTTTGTGGTCTTGCTCACATAGTCCTGCACCTTAGTGTATACGAACCTGACCTTGGCCTTTGCTTCATTGCATGGGCAAAATCTTTACTGGTTTCGGAAGAGCTGATTCTCATTTAGTTAAAGTCATGTTAACTAATGAACTAGAGACAGAAGGATATGGATCTTTTTCACTCAGATATGATATTTTAAAAAAGACAAGGTTAGTATTAGAGTCAGAACTAACCTCCTCTTTATCTCTTGGATATTTCCCTGGACAGGAGAAAACACAACCTGTGATAGTTTTTATCATCATGTACCATTTCCTGAGCATCAACAAATGTGCTCCACATCTGATAAAGGACTGAGAAGGGTCAGTTTAGTATGAGGGCATTTCAAAGCCTGAGATTCTAGTTTGACTTTATATTAATTTAGGCCCAACCTGGGTGGCACCTGATAGATCTAAGCTGAGTTCTGCCAATTTCCAGATGTGTGAAATTCAGCGAGATGATTAACTTCATGAGCCTTGGTTTCCTCACTTATAAAATAGGTTAATAGTCCTTACCTTGCTGAGTTGCTGGGAGGGCTAGAGGAAATAATTCTGGGAAGGTAACTAAAACAGAGCCTAGAACACCTCGGCCCCTGTTCTGGTCCCCATGCCTTGGAGAGTTCCTCACCCCATGCTGACCCTCTTCCAGTTCTGCCACTTGTCACAGAACAAGCCTTTCCCTTCTAGGCCAGCGGTTCTAAACTGGGAGCAGTTTTGTTCCCAAGGAGACATTTTGCAATGTTGGGAGACTGTTTTGGTGGTTAGAACCTTGGGGAGGGGGGTCAATGCTGCTTGCATTTAGAGGCCAGAGGCCAGTGGTGCTGCTCAAGACCCTAGCGCACTCAGGAAAACCTCCTCCTTCCCTTGAAAAAAACGCTTACTGAGTGCAAAGTGTCAATAGTCCGGAGGTTGAGGAGCCCTCCCCTTGGAAGATCTCTGGGTTCCATTAGAGAATGCAGTGCCTTCCAAGGAATTCTCTTGTTTGCTTCAGCTGGAATGAGTTGGTTTCTCTTCTGTGTAACCACAAGGACCTCGACTAAGGCGCCATTTTTCAAATCCCTCGTTTGTTAACTTTCTCAGGTCTCTGTGCCTTGTTCTCGAGTGCCCTGACTGGCGCGCAGTCACGGAGCCCACTGCTGGGTGTTGCATTTGGCCTGTCAGCAGGACCCTCTCCTTTTCACTTGCATGCGGGAAATCACTCCCAGCAGCTCTCCAACGTAACGTCAGTGGTGGACCCTGTCTCTTTTTAGTTGCAAGAAACAGGACCATTCTGGCCATGTCCTTCCATGTGATGTGCTCTACTCTCCTGTAATTTGCAGTTTAAAGCCGTGTTTATGAGCTTCCAAACATCCTGGTAAAACTCCCCCAATAAATGGATAATCGCATTTGGGAAATTAATGTATAATTGGCAAGAAGATAAATTTTCACCTGGACACATGCAGTTATTAGATGTAAGCTTAAATACATATAATTGTAGAAAATCTGGTAGAATACACAAAAGAATATCAAGATGCTAGCTTGGAGGACATAAATGGGGTGTGGATTGGAGTACATCTGCGTGTGTGTGGGATGCGAGTGAGTATATGAACCTACCACTTCCTAAGTATTTTGTGTATGTTTTCTCATCCAATCTGCACTGTAATCATATGTAGCTGGCATTATTCCTTCTATTTTTTACAGAGGAGAAAACCGAAACCCCTTTCAATGGTGAAGGCGAAGCTTGAATTCAGGGATCTCGGATTCCGAAGGCAGGGGGGGGTAGTAAGGGACTCAAGTTGGCAGATATAGAGACCAGTGATGTTCTTACAGAAGGGAAATGTTGGCAATAACTAGTTTTTCAAATCAGTTTGGTGTCATGCAAAAAAAAAAAAAAAGGTTCGAAGGAATCACATAGAAATTCTGTTATGTTACTTAGCAATTGTGGCTTGCAGGTTTATCTGAGACATTTTTTTTCTCTCTCTGCTTATCTGAAGATTTAAGCCAGACTCCACAAGAGCCTGTTGATTCATTCATTAACACAGCCTATTTTTTTAAGGGTAAAAAAGTCAAAATGGCTTTTAGGTGTGATGCAGTAAAGACAATGATTTTACTGGATTGCTTGCTCTCCCATCTGTTCTTGCTGATACTCTTTTAGTTTCCTTTCTGTGGTTTGTCCATTTTCTTTTTCTCATTTTCACCCGGGCCACTCAGTCAGTGTCAATTGATTTATTCGGATAGGTTTGTCTAAAGTATTCTTTTTTTTTTTAAGATTTTATTTATTTATTTTTAGAGAGGGGAAGGGAAGGAGAAAGAAAGGGAAAGAAACATCAATGTGTGGTTGCCTCCCACACACCCCGTACTGGGGACCTGGTCGGCAACCCAGGCATGTGCCCTGACTGGGAATTGAACTGGTGATCCTTTGATTTGCAGGCCGGCACTTAATCCACTGAGCCACACCAGCCAGGGCTTGTCTTAAGTATTCTTAAGAATAGACCCAGGATGGTTGTCTGGATAATCTAATCATCTGTGCTAATACTATTGATAAGATGACTTAAAAAAAGGCAAACAAATTCCACAAATCAATTCATTTACCTCCTAAACATCTTATTTTTATGTTTCTAGGCTTAGCTTGGCTATAATTTTTGAAAAATATTTTATTTATTTATTTTTAGAGAGATGGAAAGAGAGGGAGAAGGAGAGGGAGAGAAACATTCATGTGTGAGAGAAATATTGATCAGTTTCCTCTTGCATGCCCCTAACTAGGGACCTGACCCACAACCTAGGCATGTGCCCTGACTGGGAATCAAACCAGCCACCTTTCGGTTTGTGGGACAGTGTCCAACCAACTGAGCCACACCAATTAGAGCACCTGGCCATAACTTAAAAATCAAGAACTGAAGCTAATTATAGATCTATGTGTAAAAAAGGTGTTCAGAGTTAAGTTTGTCATGACACAGAGAATTCTGTGCCAACAATTTTGTGGCTTAATTTTGTTTATTTCTAAAATTTCCAGTCTAATGGGCATATCCAGGATCATATCGAATTGGAAAGTCTTACCATAGTTGTTAAGTAATTAGATATTTTTTCAAAATTACTCTGCCATGGGTTTTAATCAATAACTAGCAACATTTTAAGTCTTTTATAAATTCTTCCAGTTATAGGAGGAAAGAGAAGGACTCATTATAGGCCCATGTTCACAGTAGAAAAAAAAATGATGAATCTTTTCATCACTCAGCAGCATAGGGATGCTCCAAATATATGGTATTTTTTCCCGCTTGGAGTTATTTATTGGCCAGAGGGGAGGGTGGACAGAACTTCTTTTGAAGTTAAACATCTTGCTTGGATGAGCAGATATGTTGCATCAAATAAAAGTAATAAAAAGACAAAATGCTTTATTAAATCTTCTTTATCACTATATTGTGCTCCAATAGGATGATCTAATTAAAGACACAGTTTAGCCTCTTTTTATCTGAAGAGGAGTTCAGAGGCTTTTATTATTAAAAGGTTTGTGCAGAAACAAGGACATTGCTTTATTGCTTCCAAGTTTCTCCATGGTGCCTCCTTCCTGTTTGCTCTAATTGTTATGGATGTCTTGGCTGCTATTGATACTAATTAGTTCTTTTCATCTTCAAAGTACCAGGAAGGCACTAAGGTGATTAATATTCATAATACCATTCTGAGGTAGGCACTGGACGTGCTATATTCTTTTGGCAGATATGGAGCAAAAGAAAAAAATTTAAAGTGATAGCAATTTGAATGCTGATGACGAACACTTTGCTTGCTGGTTCTGAGCTTCCAAATTTTTAAACTTGTTCCTTACCTCTCTATGCCTTTCCTTGCATCTCCCCATCATATGCTGCCAAGTCCTTTCACATAACATGAGACTTCTTTAAGTAACCAAATTAGCCACCATTTCCATCATCAGAAAAATGTATGCAAATTCGAGAACACTCAATTAGTGATTGTCCTTCAGTTGGGTTCTTCGACGGTCTCTTGATTTTACAAGCAATCATGAAGTACTGACTCATATTTAAAATGATTCCTGAATAAGATCATCCTTGCATAGAACTTCCTTCAGCTTGGACTCAACTAGGGATCTAAAACTGGAAGCTACACATATGTCTTCACAGGCCAGACAAATTTTTGTACATTTTTTTTTTGAATTTGCAATTCTTGTGATGAAATCTGTACTCCTTAGATATCATAGTTGATTCTGTGTAATTTATTTTACCTGCCTAACTGCTGAAGGCATTTGAATTTACCGACTAAATGGAGAAGGGAAAGATTATCTTATTTTCCCAAACCAATTTCCCAAATTTGGTAAATTGGTAAAATTGGTAAATTGTTGAGTTTCTTTGACATGCCTCTGCCCAAACATGATCTCTCCCTTTTCGCTGTCAAATTCTTATTTTTTAATTTCATTTAGCATTCTTAGAGGAAAGTAATCTAATAAAGGACTCCGCACTGAATTGCGAATGGTAACAACACCTTCATCTGTGGTGTCTGACAAGTCAGTGGATTTTCTGGGGGCGGCGGGGGGGCATAATGTTATAATTGGAATCTGTCAGGTCACATGGTATAATTTTGTAATTGACTTTTACATTGTGTTGGTATAAGGCCAGTTCTACGTTAAGGCTCGTTTTTCCTAAATTCATATTTCTATGTCACAATCTAAAAAACTCTAGGCAAATTCTCTTAATGTTTTTATTTCCATTCTGAATTTGATGCTGACCTGCCTGGCCCTGGGAGTTTCAGATGCAGATAGAGGGGAGATTTCCAACCATGATGAATGATCTTGGACAGAGGAGCTGGTCGACTAACAGCAACTATTAGTGAGAAACGTGAAACATTCCAGTTGTGACTTATTCCAGAATGGACCTGCGGGCCAGAGAGGGGAAGCGTAGACCGCAGCCTCACCGTCTCTCCTGTGCCCTCTATAGCTTTATGTTCCATGTTAACTTGACCTTAGTTGAGTTAACTCAACCTAAGTCCTCGAAAGCCCAGGCAAGTGCAAAAGCAATTCACTTTCTTGGACACATGCATCTCAGTTAATTCCTTTGGCCTTCCATTTTTAATTTTTATAGGTTTTCAGCTTTAGCTTAACAATAATTTGTGATCAAGGTTAAATTAAAGTTTATTTTATTTTTGGTGACATTTTCACAACGAATTTGAACTTAGGTCTCTCTTTGGGGAAATATTTACAAAGAAATAACATGAAATTGCATGGTATAAATGCCATGCCATTCAACTATGTAAATAGCAGCTGAGATGTTTAATTGAAAATAAAACACTGGTAAAATGTAAACATTTTTGTTCCAGTTGCTCTGAGTGAAGGTTTCAATGGTGCAAATGAACACAGTAACTGATGGTGGAAGTTAGAGTTCGTAACAGGGTCCAATAACTCTAGTGTGTCTGAAAATCTTTTCAGTAATTGCTATATTCTTCAATGCTGTCCAGTCCACTTCTCAGAACACACTCATTTGTTGTCACGAAAGTTGGCTGTTTGATGCTCCCTCACTGGCACTTTGATGTGTCACCACAGATTTGATTTCTTCACTCATTAAGCTCTTCCATGGCTGTATATTAGATATCTCTTCAGATTGCCTCATTGTCTCAGACCACTAAGGGTACACCTGGCACTCTACAGCATCAAATTATTAGTGCTTTAAATTTCCTTAACTATTTATATAGCAGTATTTCTGTGTTTATGGGTTAACCTCCGTACCCCAAGCAAAACCCTCATAGGTTTATATCTTGACAAAAGTAATATTGGAGGAAATGTACATACTTGGTTATGGTAAAAAAGATGTATAAGTACCTTGGAGACAGTTGTCTGAAGATGTTTACGTTTTGGAGAGGGATCCTCTATTCCAGATTTATGAGCTCTAATATAAGAGGATGAAATTGTAACACCTTCTGATCCTAAAGTGGAGATTTCAATGATCTTTTCTGGTGGTATATTTTATCTTTAAATTACATTCCTAGAAGAACTTCCAATAACTTTCTTGAAAAATCTGTATCCAGAGAGGAATAACTTCACTATTAAGAGCATAGACACTGGAGCCAGAACTATTAGATTAACTATGAAACTTTAGTCAAGTTACTTAACTCTTCTACCCCTCCATGTTCTCATCTGTAAAATGGGTAGAAATATCATATCTAGTTCATTGGGCTGTTGTAAGAATCAAATGAAGGGACATATGTAAAGTAATTAGAATAAGGCTTGGCACAGTTAGTGTGACATAAATGCAGTTATTATTTATTTAATTAGTGTTTATTAAGAGCTTTTATTATTTAGCATCTATTAACATGCATCAACTTTCTATATTATTATTATCTTTTATGGGGAACAATTGTTTTATTTTACCGATTTATTTTATTTTATTATTTTCAATTTTACCGAGGTATGATTGACAAATAAAAATTGTATATATTTAGGTTGTACAATATGATTTTTAAAAAGGTGTACAATAACATGATGATTTAATGTGCATATAAATTGTGAAATGATGACCATAATTAACACATCCATTACCTCACATAGTTTCCATATTTTTTTGTGATGTAATATCTGAGTTCTACTCTCTTAGCAAATTGAAAATATACAGTACAATATTATTAACTACAATCACCATGTTATACATTAGATCCTCAGAACTTATTCATCTCATAACTGAAAGTTTGTACCCTTTGACCAATGTCTCCCCATTTCTGTCACCTCCCAGGGAAACAATTCTTTAAGAAAGCAAACCTGATTTTAAATTCTCCCTGCTTCATTCCCTACAGTGAGGGTCAGTTTTTAAAGAGTTAAAAATCTGATGAAAATGTGCTCATATCTGGCAAAATTCTTAGTATGAGCACTTTTTTTTTAAAGTTTAAAAGGTAGCATCTGGACTTCAGTCAGCAAATATGCAATAAAGTTATATTTTTACCTTTTGAAAAGTCGATCTTTATTTTTTTTGAATGGTAAAAATATTCTAAAACACAAAGTTCCATGTTGGATTGTATTTTTGCCATAATTTAGTGAAATATCTGTTTGCAAATAATGCTTTTACATTTCATATTTGTACAAAGAAAATTAAGCTATGAGCTGACGGGAATCACTTAAGATAAAAAAATGAGAAAGATCTGACTCAATCTCACCAAAGATTGAAATCCAATATTCTTTTTAGTTGAGAAAGTGGCTGATTCTAGTTTTTTAGCAAAAGGTCAAAGATCTCAGAGTGGGTCTCAGTCAGGCCTCTTTCTGTCTGATGGAAGTCAGGCCAAACCCAGGAACCGTTTTGTAACCTTACTTGATGCAGGAAGGAGATGGTTGTGAAGCACGTCTCTTTGGTTTCCCATCCAAGGCATTAAATATCTAAAGCTCAAAGTGGACTTCATCAGAAATAGGAAATTATTTTCCAAGTCCAAAAGGCTTTTTAAAAAAACAAACGAAGCCAACACATTTACAGTAAGCCTTTGTCGTTTGTGTGTATGTGTGCGATTCTATTATCCAGTGTCCTTCTTATTACTCCCGGTGCCCTTTCGGTGAAGTCTCCCTGTGCGGAGTGTAGGGGGCTGCACAACTAGCTGATGAGGTCAGACCCTCCTTCTCTTCCCCGAGGAAGTCATGTGATTTAGATTTGGGCAATCAGACCTTGTCTTCTGGGACTTTGAATCTTGAGCAACTGGGTAAGCGGGCAAGAGATGGACGGCGGGCCCGCCCGCCCCCGGGCGGCAGGGGCAGCGGGTTTGGAGCAGCGGGTTTGGAGCAGCCTGCTCAGCCTGCCCGCTGCGCTGCTTCCGGCTGCGCCGCTCTGCTGGACCCTGGGCCGCTGGCCATTTTCCCATCCTGGCCCTCCAGCCTCCCCCCGTTCCACACGCCTCCACATGCTTCCTGTTCAATCCCCTTCCCCGCTTTTTTTTCCTTATGATAATCAGTGTAGGTTTTTATTTATTTTAATTAATTAATTTATTTGTTTATTTTGCAAAAAGAACTTTTATTGATGCAACAATTTCCAAAGCCTGGGTGGAAATAAATGCTAGCCTTTTACACTGAATGATTAATGCACCTAATGGCAACCAGTCTGAGGGTGACTACTTTTAAACAATGTTTTATTTGAAGATGTTAGCTATGGTGAAACTGTATCTATTATATGCTTCTGTAGGATGGAACAAATAATATTTTCCCCAAATATATTTTGGTTTGGCAGCCAGCTCGAACCAGCCAGTGATGGCATACATCATAACTTGCTTCTGTATTTCGGTGTTTTTGCTGCAATTTTGGAATTAAAGTTTTGACATTATTAGAATGAGTTAAACTAATGTCCTGGGGTGGGGGTATGGGAAGGTAAATCAACAGAAACATAATTGGTTTCAATACTGTACTTTCCAAAAGTGAAATGTCTGCAATGGTGTTATTAGCTGAGATACTGTAGATAGTTTTACATGTCAGGAACAATTAACACATGTCCTGCGGGTCTGATTACTAGCGTTAAGGAAGTTCTGCTCTACATAAACCCCAAAGCAAAGCCTCCAGGAAAGTTAAAGATCCCTGTTCTACCATTAAATGGGAAAGTAATGTGCTTTTTTTGATTGACTATAAACTTTGACTTGTGGGACTTTGTTCTGAAAGGTGAAAACAAACATGAGTATAAGACAAGTTGTTTTCCTTAAAAATTCTTAAACCTTTAGCTGAAACCATTTATCAGAAAATTTCTTAATATAAAACTAAATCAATATTGCTTTATGGTGATCACAGGAAAAAACCAAACTAAAAAGCCAAAGTGGACATTTTTCTTAAAATATAGCATGAAAGAAATTTTATATGTTTGGGCTACTGCAGAGAAGAGTGATAAATTGGATATTTGATATGTGAAATCATTGTAGGAATGGCAAAAGGGGTTGGATTTATAAACAACTTTAGGAGTAATTACATGATTGAAAGTAAATTTATGAGACATCTTGATTATTTCATATCTTAGGTGCTTGAAATACAAAATAATTAGGTGAGATTCACATGAACACAGTAAATGAAAGGTTTACTAGTAATGCCCGGTAATATGCATATTCTCAGTTACATGCAAACAGAGACTTGGTAGAGTCGAGTCATAAACCTGGCCTGCTGCTCTGAGATTCTTCACTAACCAAGTAACTAACCTGAGGTTAATTTACCTGAAATGTAATGTGAAAAACATGGACTCATAAAGTCCAAGCTTCTTATCAGCTCTAAACTTCTATGGTCCCTAAAATTATTTTTATTTTTTAAGCTGTTTGATTGTTTCTCTTCTTTCAGGACGAAGGAAAAAAGAAATAGAAATAAACGTGATGTCAAAATGGACAGATCTCTGGACGGACTTGAGAATGCAGAAATTCCCTTGTTCATACCTTTCCAGTCAAAACAAGAGAGTTGGGGCAGGCATTGTTCCACTAGTGACCATCGCCCAAGACAAAGGATGAGCCTATTCATACCTCAGAGAAATCCTGTGTCACAAGGGAAGTGCTGGACTCAAGATGTGGTTTCCGCCTCTGTCACAAACAGGCCGGTGGCTTTGGGCAAATTATGTAACCTCTGTGGGCTTCTTATCCTGAGAAGAGGAACTAAGGTGGACTTTCAACATTATTTCTAGCTCTTCTATTCTATTCTTTTATTCAAAGAAAGCAACATTTTGTGTATCAAGTAATGATATGATCTGTCTACTAATTTGAGGTTTTCTTTAGTCTGCCTAATATATTATCATTCCAAGTTGCAAAGTAGATAGAATTTCAAAATTGAGACTGGCGTTGCCATTTTAAATTACAACAGGCAATTTGGGACTTTTCCCTTGAATAAAGGAAATAAAAGAGTGAGGCACATGGTCAGGAAAACTGTAAAGTTGTGGGAAGACAGAGAGATTAGACATTTCTCTATCAAAGGCAAGAGAGTTGTAAGAGGAAGGTGAAAAAAATAAAAAAGAGAGAGAGCACAAGGGAAGAAATGGGGGAGGAAGAAGGAAATAGAATAAGTGCAGCCCCTCTTGGGCCCACAGGTCTTTGAAGTGACGCCAGAACCACAGCAAAGGATTGTGGGACAGGAGGTCAAGAGAAAAAGTAGATGGAGACCTTTTGTTCAGAGGTTAATAGTTCCATGTCAGAAGTGCTTTATCAGAGTAAAATGCCCTATGCGTTTTTCGATACTTTTTAGAGGAGTAAACCAGTTCTGTGGAAGTTTCCCAAGGTCCTCATAAAAGAAGAGTTCTATGGTTTAAAACCTAAAAAAAGATATTCTACAATTAGAGACTCTGTTTTAATTAGAAATAACGACGAACTACTGAAAAGGTCTGGTGTTTCATGTTTAAAATTATTCAAAACAAGCTGGCTTTATTTTTATTTGGGGGCCACAGGGGTGGGTGAGTACAGCAGCTGATAGTGATCGGAGAGCCTTTTAATCGCTCACCAGGATCTGCACTGTTTCTGCAAGTTCAGTGCCATGGAGAACTGTAAATTATGAATGAGAAAAAGGATCTTTGCTCTTCGCAGGCATTCTAATTCCTAAGCAATTTCAGCCAAAGGTCAAAAACGAGGTAACTTTAAGTTTGCTTTGGCAAAACCTACTTTCTTATTCAGATAGCTGAGAAGATGATTGTGTAAAATTAGCAAAGGTTACTATGGAAGCATTAGGAAAGTTTACTGAGTGTAGGTGACGGTAGTGCAAGTGGTATTTCCTCGAATAAGTTAGCCAAAGTGCTGCAAATCAGTTAGTTCCAGGGAGATATATAGGAAAGTGTATGTGTGTGTACACACACACACAAACACACACACGAACACACGAAAACCATGCATTTACCTTTATGTTTGGTAGTTTTCTTTGTGTGAGAGTGGCGTGGTCCAGGTTTTACTTGAATGGCTCTCCTCAGAGGCGCAGCCATGCAGCCTGTCGGATGATTAAGAGGGCTCACAGGAAACCTCCACCTCTGACTGTTTAACTTACCAGGACTTTTAAAAGGAAGACTGATAAAATTTATGAATTTATCACATCTCTAGCAGTTGATGACACTCATCCAGTCCGTTTCTAAAACCCTTTGGGTCTGTGCTTTTTGTGAAGCCGGGTCACTGATGACAAATCTCATGCTGAACGATCAAGTCATAACTAACCTTTAAGTGCTTCCTTGAGGGTTAAGACCAGAGGATCGGAATAAAAAGTAGCAGGATCCTTGCTCTGATCTTTTTCTGACATTTCCCAAATCCACAAGGCAGAGGGCATGGTGCAGGTTGGAGAGTAAACTGTTCCATACACTTGGCCCCACCGAGGAGCACGGGCACATGGGTTTTTGCAGGCACAGAAGGGAATAAACACACACATGGCATGCAACTAATATTTGATTTGACTATGGGTTTATTTTTAATAAGCTTATCAAAAACACTCATCTGCAGAGAAGACTTAAGTGCACAGATGTAATAAATTATCATATAATTGCAAAATGCTGAGATGCAAATTTCTTTTGTTTGATGTAGTTTCTTTATTCTCTCATTTTTCTGGGCTCTTGCAGTATAGTTGTTATAAAACAATTGATTTAACATCATCTCAGGATTATGAAAACCATCTAATCTGTTGGAAAGGATTACATTTCCTTCTCTTTTAATTGTTGGTCAACATTTCAAATAAAATGCAATATTTCATATATATATGGTGACAAGCAAACTGCATATTTCTTACAGGATGGATGGTTGGTTGTCCTTGTACAGCCAAATATCATTCTCTGAAAAAGCAGGTCAAGTAATGCTAGACTTCATAATAGCTGTGGGTACCTTGAGCACGTCTCAAATCAATAATGACAGAGGTAGCCTGATAGCAATTTATGAACCACAGTCCTCTGGGGAAACATATTTCAAACCATAACTTCATCTAAACTGTTTATCGGCTAAGCTTGCTCAAATGTATGAAGTGTCAAAAAGTTTCTTTGACATTAGGCTTGTTATTGTCCTTTGATTTATGTACCCAAGCAAAACGTAGTAAATAAAAAGATTGGTGATTTGGTATTTTAAGGAAATGATTAGAAACATTTGCCAATGCTATTCATTTTATATGTTTTTTCTCCTTTCCAAATAAAAAAAAAGTGTTTCCGTCCTGTGAATGACTTCACAGTAAAGGAACCTTAAACGATCATTATAGTAAGCAGAAATGCCGATGAGTTTGCTATGAAATATTATGAAAACTCTGACCTAAATGTATAATGTTCGTTTAAGCCATTTGTCCCTCCTTGAGTTTTCATGCCCCACAGTTCACAAAATGTTCCTTTTATAATCTGAGGCACCTTCATAGTGGTAAATCTGACTTATTAAAAACATGGTCATCATATCTTAGTTGGTTTTTGTGAAAAAT
>PVJD01008311.1:0-73892 GCA_004026545.1 Mormoops blainvillei | reverse complement strand
AGAGAAAGAAAGAAAGAAAGAAAGGAGGGAGGGAGGGAGGGAGGGAGGGAGGAAGGAAGGAAGGAAGGAAGGAAGGAAGGAAGGAAGGAAGGAAGGAAGGAAGGAAGGAAGGAAGGAAGGAAGGAAAAGTTGTGGTACATTTACACAATAGAATGCTCCTCAGTCATTTAAAAAAAAAAAAAAGAAATCTTACCTTTTGCAACAGAATGGATAATGGGTAGACCTGGAGATTATTATGCTAAGTGAAATTAGCTAGTCAAAGAAAGACTAATACCATATAATCAAACTAATACAGTTTTAAAAACTATACAAATTTAGCAAAATAAAAAAAGCATTGTTTTGTGCATTCACAGAATTTTTAAAAATGTTAAAATGGAGCTTATTTCTTTTATATTATTGTCAGGGAAAATAATAAAAATATATGATAACAGTACATGATGGCAATTCTGTAATGAAGATTTTATTGTAATATATGACAGGTTTGCAACAGATGCCAATAGAAACCTTTATTTTTCCTTTGAGAATTTACTCAACGATCAGTCCCTGAAAGAAAGAAATCTATGTATTGGGTAACTAATCTAACTATTCTAATCATAATGATTAAATAAGCCGATTCAATCCTCAATCAAATTGTATCTCCTAGATGTTTGACACTGTAACACTAGGAGATTAATCCAGTTTATTGTGGAACAAAAAATAGTCTACCCTATGAATTGTATCTAATTACTAACAAAAATGTTGGTAGATGCAGTTAGGATTCCATGATTAGGAACTCTGAAACTGTCTGTTTTTTCTTGCTCATTAGTTAAATGTTTCCTTAGATCTATGAAGTATACCTTATAATAAACTTGGGATAACTTGAATGACTTTATAATAGTTGACAAATATTTTCTTGAGAGTTAAAATAATTTATTAGATAAAAATCCATGCTTTGGCACCTTTGTTTTACAAGATATACAGTTTCTCTTTTCCCTTATGAATATAAATATGTCCACTACTAAAGCTTTTACATACATTTTTATATAAAATAAAATTCATTTATAAGCCAACTGCATATTAAACATTGTATTATAAAAGTGAAATACAAAATACTTTATTATTGAATAAGTTTATTTTCATGTTTAAAATTTTAATTAATTTATTTACTTTTCTGTGTCTTCACTTAGCTATTCTGTTTATGTAACTTTGCAAGCACTTCATCTTTTGTTTAACGCATAGCATTTCTATGGTTATTAGTTTTATGTCTGTTACTGTATTATTATATCAAGTTTTCTATTGTCATCATTTACTTTATATGCATGTATAAAAACACACACACACAGAAATATTATTCATCTAACAAGTACCTGCCATGTTCCAATATCATTCTGCATTACATCATCTAATATAGTGTCCACCTGGTCTATGAGGGAATTAAAACATTTTGAATGTAGCCAGTTGGAACTGATGTATCCTGTCAGGGTAAAATAAACACCAGATTTTTAACATTAAATTACAGTTAAACAGATAAATTACAATTAGAAAAAATGTAAAATATTTTGTTAATATTTTATATTGATTATACATTGAATTTATAATATTTTGGATATATTTGATTACATAAAATATATTGTTAAAATTAGTCATTTTTGGACTTTAATGTGATTCCTTTAAGATGTAAAATTATATATTTGGTTCATATTTGTGATTCATATTTTATTTCTATTGGCCAACACTATTCTAGATAATAAAATTAAAGGACATTCGTTTTCAAAAAATATATAGACCAATGTGAATGCACATAAAAATATAATGTAAGCATCGTATAGATAATATATTTCACAGAAAAAAACTGAATTCATATTGAAAATGGATGACTAGATAGGATTTTATGGTTAAAATCTATGAAACATTTTTTTTTTTCCTTCACATCATGGCTACTTGATATTCTAAAAGACATTTATTGAATGTTATAAATAAGACCAGGAGGCTAGAAGCAGGTAAGCAGGTAAGTGGAAAATACCACATATGTACCTAGGAAATAGTATTTTTGATATGTTCAAAGAGATATCATAGTTCAGTGTGACTAATTTTATAGAGATCTGAATGATATTTTTAAGAGTCAATATCTCTGACTCATAATTGCATTTCATTTTAAAATTTACTCTCGTGTATATGTCAAATCTACTTACATTCTTAGAAAATGTACACAATTCATTCTTCTTGTATTATTTTATATTTTTATTAGGTATCTCTCAAAGTTACCAGGTTTCTTAAAAAGACAAAACATTTGGCATTCACTGTATATGATGCATACATTAAGCATCATTACTTAGGAATTTCATAATTTCCAATAAATTTTGATTTTTATGAGCATTAAATTTTGAACTTAAATGGCCAAAAAAAAAGTACATTGCTAACGATTTCATGATCCTATTTTTACCTCATCTCTTGTTGGCTCTCTTATTCTTTATAAAATTAAAAGATCTTGTTGAGGTGAAGGTCCAATGGCCTGAATAAAATTGATTTTAACATTGTCTATCCCTCATCTTAAGTTAGCCACTGACAGGAATGAAGGAAAGTTACTGTAGACAATAATTTTATATATAGTACATGTGTAACCATATATAGTACATGTGTATATTTATGCTCTGAATATAACTTTTTCATGATGAACAATACTGATAAAAGTAGATATAAAATCCTTGAAAAAGAAAAAAAAGGATTAAGACAATCCTCAATCTTCTCATTAAAATAGTGATCAAAGTGACACCTAACATTTAAGATTAAAGCAAAATGTAAATTAACTGTGAATTTTAGATTACAGAATTTTATTACTTAAGTTTGAAGGAAATGGTAAAATGTAGAATATATGTATTATTAGAAATTCATGTTATTTCAAATATACTTAGTTAAGAATGGAAGATATCAGAGATGACAATGCCTATTAAACTAGAGAAAATAGTGTTAGTTCTTACTTGTTTACTTCGAACTACATGAAAAAGTAAAAAATATATAAATAATAAATCTGTTTTACCAAGTAAATATAAAAACACAGAATAATATAAAAAACAGTGATAACAGAAGAAAATAATTTTGGTTTATTTTGTATATCAACAACACAATGAAATTATATTTGCTGTAAGTTTTACTACTGTAGTACTATATTTTGCCTTAAATAATTTTACATAAATTCATTAAAATATTTAACTTCCATTTGAGAATCTGGGAGCTGCATTTTATTTTTAAAACTGAAGTTCAAAACTCCTCTTTTCTTGATGCTAATAAGCTGATACTTATTTTCTTGACTTGGTGCTTTAATTTAATTAAGCCCTCCTGCTGTTTGGAAACCATTGTTCAGAAATTCTGTTCTGTAGGAGGAAAAGAAAAATTACTGTAACATTTTTAGTCCTTCAATGGATGGTCCAGTGGGAAGCTGGATCACAGTGTCCCAGAAGCTAAAATATATGAGTAGCTTTTAATTGAGTCATCTTAGCACAACTGTTAGAAAATTAGCTCACTTTAAGCTGCATTTAAGTAATTTGGTGTAGTAATATCCTCCTCTTAAAACATATCTAAAAATATCAATTTGAACATAATAACCACACATCCAACTGTCCCTAGGAGATTTTGATTCTTCCCTGGGTTTCACGAGGGTAATCAAACTAGAGATGACAATTTAAAACCACTAATTGCAACAGATTTTGTAATATTGTTGCTTGTTATAACAATATTTACAGGAAAGTTGACAAAGCATAAGGTTAGGAATCATTATTTATCTCTAAACCTGTTTGTTTTCACAGGTTTGATCTTCTACATATCAAAAGGACAGAGTTACTTTTTAGAGTAGCTTCATCGTTCTTCATAATAGACATCAGAATAATTAGTATGGGCATCTGATGAGCAATTACATAAAAAATACTTTGAAAACAAAAATTCTCTACAAAATGTGGTACTTATTCAGCTACATGGTATAATATTACATGACTTGTTTATTCATTCATGCTGTAACTTATTCAATTCCCATTGATTATTGGTGGGAAAATTGCTTATTTACTTTATCAGAAATAAATATTATTACATTTAGACAAATTAAAATAATACTATTTGCCTTTGATATTAAAATCATTCTTTCCAGGGATCAGTTTCTAGTATAAACTTTCTCTCCAAGCTTAAATTAAATATGATTTGTCTCCATTAGAAAGTATTCTTAAAAGTAGAGAGTCATCACCTACTCTCACAAATGATATTAAGTCACATTAAGTAATAAATGCTCACCAGTTCGGGTGTACAATTTCTTAATATTCTTCAGTTTCCTATCATCCACTTCTATCTTTTCTGTGGTAAGGGTAGAAATTATACTACAGATATTATTTTCTCAGATTTTCTCACATCATTGCTCTCTGTTACATATTCTCATACATGTGTAAATGTATATGTGTGTGTGTGTGAGTAAGTGCTCTAAAGGACTTATAGCATCATAAATGTTATAAACTAATAAGATAATAAGTTTGTGCCAGGATCTTAATTTATGAAGATATGACTGAGTCAACGCAGAGAGGTCAATTCCATCTAAAAAAGAATATATTACATTTCTCAAGAAAAGGGGACAAACCATGCCAAGCCAGGTCACATGGAAAAATATCAGGTTTGGGTCCAGGGACAGAAGAAAGGAACAAGGGCAAAAGCTGAGCCAGGGCCTTAATTGGGGTTTCCACCAGAAAGACAAGGCAGGGTAAACAGCTTAGGGTTGACAAGCTTGAATAATTCTGACAGGTTCTGGCCTATAGGGATTGTCTCAAGTTGCCGGGTACCTGGCCCAGGAGGGATTTAAGGCAGGGGATGTACTGACTTAATGTATGAGAATGAGAAGATGAGTAGGGGCACAAACTTGAATCAACTGGTCTGCACAGGAAGGACCAAAATATGGTAATATTAATGATGGCACAAGACAAGTGGAGGTGGTATATTTTTGTGTGGAATATTCTTCATATCTTGTCTAGTTATTTCTTAAAACAAGCAGATATTTAACTGTTTCTTAAAACCACCAGCCAAACAGCTAAATAATAAAAGACTCAGCAACTCCATTTCTATGTATATATCTGAATAAACCCAAAACACTAATTCAAAAAGGCATTTACACCCCTATGTTCATTGCAGTGTTATTTATAATAGCCAAGATATGTTGGCAACCCAAGTGCTAGTTGATAAACAGGTGGATAAAAAAAGCAAGGTACATATATACAAAGGAACATTACTAGACCATAAAAAAGAATGAAATCTTACCATTTGCGATAGCATTGAATCTAGTGGGTATTATGCTAAGTGAAATAAGTCACTCAGAGAAAGACAAATTCCATGTAATTTCATTTATATGTAAATCTAAAGAACAAAATAAAAGAACAAACAAAGTAGAAACAGCCTCAAAGATGCAGAGAACAAACTGTAGTTGCCATAGGGCTCAGGAGTATCTGTGAAAAAGTTGCAGAGATTAAGAAATACAAACTGGTAGTTACAAAATAGTTACAGGGTATAAAGTATAGCATAGGAAATACAGTCAATAATATTGCAATAATTGTATAGTGCCAGGTGGGTACGTGAATTATCAGGATGATCACTTTTAGATTGTATAATTGTCCAACCAGTGTGCCATACTAAAACTAATATAAAATAATAACAAATACCTACTATAATTGAATAATAACATTAAAAAAAAGAGTCAACATTGTTCCCTAGTGGGACTTTCCAATTCCATTTAGAATGTGACCTATGGAAGGGATCAAATAAAACCATTTTCTTGAAGGCTCTTCATGGAAATATGACTGAATTTCAAATCTAAGCTCTGGCATAAACTAGCCACATGTCTGGGCATTTTTGGGAATTTTTCTTCCTCCTCTGTAAAACTGGTAATAATAATAAGAAGAACAAGAATAATAAACATCATTATTGAGATAATTAAATGTGATAAAAGTTGAACAATTTGTAGGTTGAGGTTTTGCTTAAAGTGGGCAGTCCACTCCCAACATAATGAACAGTCCCCTCCCTACATAAAACTACCACAACACGTGGCTGGAGACAGCACTGCTATTCCATTTCCCAAATTTACGCAGGCGTTCTACTGTGAGAGTGGGAATGTTTTGAGCTAGAAACTTGAAGTTATTAAGAGAACTTTTTCTTGCATTGTAGTCTGTAAATTTAACATCACCAGAAAAAATATAAAGTCCATTAAATATATAGTTAAAAACAAACCAATTTAACTAAAAAGATATTTAATTTAACTTTATAAAATTATGACATCAATGTTTTTAAAGTACTTAAATTGCTAAGAACAAAGAAGATATTAACTGATTTGTTTATTCAGAGATGTGTATCAATCAAAACTATCAGACAAGACATGAAAAATATCCAGTGTTCCAAAAGAAGATATAGCTTTATTAAAAATAAAGCTTGCCATTTTCTTATGTTATTGTTTAAAATAGAAACTTAAAAGTTTGTCTCCTTTACCTTAAAAAGAACATCAAAATGAATTGGCAATTTATTAAATAATACTTAACACTTAGGTCTTTGATGGTAAAAACATAACTACTAAAGTTCAAAACAACAATAAAACTGCCTCAATAGATAGTATGTAATTTAAATATATTTGTTAATTTTAATTTCTTATTTTACTAAATAATAGGAGGAAAAGTGAGCCATTGCAACTAGAACAGTATCTGGATTGCATTAGGCACTGGTATCATATATGACCACAGGAGATACTCAGAGATAATTTGAGATTTCTGAAAATTCATACATATATATTGAATCATAATTACATATCCAAGGCATTGTACTAGAGAGTACAGAGTACATGAAAACCAAGGAGATAAATTACTCGCTACCAAGGAGCTTATCCAAGTAGAGAATACACAGAGTATAAGCATCATCTGTTCTTTTCCAACTTTTTCGTGAATAAATAGACATTCTTAGAGAACAAACATAAAAATAAACTGCAGCTGATCAAAAATGCATTAAAAAAGTCCCAAGTCTCTCTGGACAATTAGGGAACAATTCTTCCCTGAGTATAAGTGTCAAGTGGAGAAGGAATGCAGACTGAATAAGGTATGCTTTAAACCTAAATTTAAAATCCATTACTTAAATAACTATGGACATTGATGAGCGTTAAAGGCTTCTATTTAGGTTATGCATTTAATTCTTTTCAAAGTACGCGACATATGATTTTTTCGTACCTTAAATACAGTTAATAATAGTGTGTAACATATGGCGAGCTAATCATACCAAATGGCGGTGGCAGTGATAAACATAACAGAATATTGTGTGATTATTTAACAGTTTTAGACTTGGTTTAGCATTTTGTTGCCTGGTTTGTTAGTAGGACCAAAAAAAAAAAAAAGATATATTTAATATTTTTAACAGCACCCTCCCCAAAAGTAAAGCAGCATATTTTAATCTTTAAAAATTATTTATTTTCTCATAGCTATTAAATCTTCATAGTTTCTTACTTCAGGACTATAAAAAATACTGTAAAAATAAAGATTTACAATCAATGAAAATGCCAGGAACTCATGACAGTGCAATTACCTGTAGTTACATGAACTCACCTTAGGTTTAAGTGTAATACTTTAATGTGGAATTTCATCATTGTTTTTCATGTAATAAAATGACCATTTATACTGAAATGTCATATATCACAATGTCAGGATAAATAAATTTGCTCATCTCTGGATTTCTTCAGCAAAGTTTTGTAAAGAACAGAAACTCAATTTCCAACTATTGATCTCGAGAATGCTGAAATTAACTGTTAAGGTGTAGTTGAAAGAAAGGCTTAATCACAGTACCTGTACATTTCAAAATGCTTTGTTCTCAAGTTTTAAATAACCTCTAAAGCACAAAATAGTCACTCTTACTGGGAATGTTACAGGCATTTGAAAAAACTTTCACTCTACCAGCAGTACAAAATCTACATGGCCTATGAAACATGACAGAAATTCATATTACAAGTTTCAAATTAAGATGAAGAAAGAATTTCACTTGCCTATTAATGTATTTTCTATATAAGATTCATGTTTCCTGTTCCCATCACAATTTGGTACTCCTCCTACACATGTATACACAACTCACTCTACCAATAAGCTTCAAAGTATATATATTTACATACATATTAACATATACAAGGTCAGTCCAGAGTAAGTCCAACCATTGGTAATATAATGCAGTGGTTTGCATGACACCAGTGTAACCTGGAAGCCAAGGAGAGTGGACAGGAATGTGCATGTGTGAACAATGACTGATTTTACTGGACTAGTCAATGAGGGTGATAGATGCCCTTGAGTGAACATAGGTGTTGTGTGGTCATCACATTCAAAATGACTGAGTCGAGCAACGAATCTGCATCATATTTTCCCTTAAGCTTGAGCATTCCTCCACAGAAACTATTCAGGTGATTCAGAAGCCCACAGCTATGGGCAACTGGTGATTAGCAACTTCAACACAACAACACACCTGTTCATGCAACACATCTCATACAGAGTTTTTTGATGAAACCTCAAATCACCCAGGTGACTTAGTGGCCCCATCGCCCAGATTTGGTGCCCTGTGACTTCTAGTTTTTCCCCAAACTAAAAATCACCTTCGAAAAGGAAGAGATTTCAGACTGTGGATGACATTCAGGAAAATACAACGGGACAGTTGATGGTGAATGGGAGAACTATGTGAGGATCCAAGGTTCCTACTTTGAAGGGGACTGAGGCATCATTGTCCTATGTACAATATTTTTGTATCTTGTACCTTCTTCAATAAATGTTTATACTTCACATAGCACATGGCTGGATACTTCTTGGACAGACCTCATATGTATTAATATCTATCTCACTGTAGCCCAAGATGTAATCTTACAAACCTGTATTACTTAGAGTACAACATGTTATATTATCATTATTGATGTTTATACACATACTTGCTTTGCCCTAGAATCGTATACTTCTCCCTTCCCTCCACCTATCCATCATCTATCTTTTTCACTCTTACCTGTCACATGAGAAAACAGTCAAGTTTTCATTAAAGGACTGATGAGAAGCTTCTTGAGAATAAATTGCAATTCTAATTTACTAATAAAGCATTTAAGGACTCAGAAAATATTTGTTTAACGACTGAATTTAGTGCTATGTTTTAAAGGTTAATTGCATAAATTTTATCCAAAGAAGCTGAGGAGGGGACAAGACACTCTTTGGAAATTACTTTCTGGTGGTATAGGGAAAATTAATGTTATTTCTTATGTACTATAGCTGGAATGATGCTGCAGAGAAATGCAGATAGAGAGTGGAACAAATGTAAAATATAACAAACCCTAGAAACATAAGTAGTGGCCCCACAACATCTTGATTTGCAAAGTGTAATAGCAACCACCTACAAATCTTTGCTTCCCTTTTCAAGAATATGTGACTGATCTGCAACCTATGGAGGAGCAACAATTATTGGGTCCGAGAGTTGTTGGGTTTTTTTTTTTTAATTTAATTGAGAATGTCAAGGAATTGGGATGCTGAACAAGCTTGAGAAATCAGGGTGATAGTCATGCATCGAGAAAGCAAAATTTAGTTAACTTTCTGGTTTATCCAGGTGTTCTGTGTCCAAAATAGTCAATAAACTTAAAGTATAACAGAACTGGGTAGAAACGACAAATATCAGACATATCATAGGCATTATAAAGGGTAGCAAAGGTAAATTCCTGGCAAATCTACCTTTAGAAGTTTAAATTCCATCCACTTACATTCGTTTACTTTGGTACTTAGTATCACAGAAGCACAACACTATATTAAAACATCCCAGCTCATATAAAGAATTGTGAATAGTCTAGAATTTCACTCCACTTAAAAACTTAAAAGGCAGCCTTTGACAGCTTATGGATGCTAGCAGAATTCGTAAGACTCCTGAGTCAGAGACAAAGGACTTTGTTAGTCATGGTAAAGCACCAACCAGAGCTTAATAATCATTGGCGTCAGTTCTACTTTTCTCCGACCCCCACAGGTATTAATCAAAGGCCTGTGAAGGATGCCTCTACATGGCAGTGGGTTTCTCTACAGGAAAGGACACTGCTTTGGGGAATTCCTTGATCTTGCACTGAGTAGAAACAAGCCTGCTCTCTGTCCAGGGCAAGACATAACTTCATCTCTGGAGTTTGTTTGTTGCAAACATAACAGTGAAAAATGGCCCAGTTAATGAACAGTAGAGCTTTGCATGCATGGCCGAGTCGGCAAGAACTTGCAGGAAACCTAAGGCCCATGGTGGATTGTCTCCACACATACTTAATGGCTGTTTATACAGCCTGTCAGGTACAGAGCCAACTTGATCTAAAAGAAGGCTAAGTAGACTAGAACAAGTGTAGACTGACAAACACTACATTTCAGTGGCGTTTAATTGCCACTTGGAGAGATAAAAATGATTGGACACTTAAGCTATTTTACTTAACAGGGATAGCATCTTAATTAGAGATAATACGGACAGTGTCTTATTTAGAGATGATGCCAACTGCAATTAACATAAATTGAAAAACCAAAAAAAACTATGTACAATATTTATTTAGTCTCCATACATAGAAATCACTGTTTTTAAAAAATACTAAATCTTCCTTGGAAGCTCCTTATTACTTTGTTTCAAAGTATTTTTGAAGTACTTTAAGAGTAATCGTCTAGGAATTAATGTAAACATAGCAGATCCAAACCTAAAATGTAATTTATAAACACTTCAAAATAAATAATAGCTTTCATATTGAAACAGAATATCTGAATATAGTAGTCCAAGCAGTATTTTTGGTAATACCACTCACTATTAAAAAATTCTAGTATATTATTTTCAGAGAAACATTAAAATCTTATGCAAATAAATTAGCATTCCATGTCCTATACCTAAATACCAGAATCAACTCTTAAACAGCAGATTCTAAGTTAACCAACTTAACTCCACCGTAAAAAAACATATAAAGTACATCACAAAGTTTTCACACAAACAAGAATTGAGAAACGGTAAGCTTTTCCTTACTCTTCTTTTGTAAAACAGAATATATAAAAAATTAAAAAGGACAGATACTGTTTCAATAGGACCATTATATTGTTAATATTTTCTGACAAGGAAATATTTACAAAAAGCAATGAAAAAGCATTTAAATTTTAATTTTGGATTCAATTTTTAAAAAACACTTACCTTTATTTGACAAAATTCTTCAGATTAGCTAAATATTCCTAACTATTATTAGCAATGTGATATGGTAGTATTCTAAAGAAAGTTTCAAGTAAAAAAGAAAGAAAATGTTCTTAATATTATTTTGCTCTTTGGTTTTTTATTAATTCATAATAGAAAAGAAATAATACCTGGATTTTACAAATTAGAGGAACATACTAATTACCTGAGTATTTTTTTAATACAATTTTAAAGAGAATGAAGTAAAATTTTCTACTTTGGTAAATCAGTAAAAGACAAAAAGAATGTATTGTTTATTAATTATATTTATGTTACAGAAAGCAAAGATATCAATGAAATAATTTGAGATTTGATGCTTCTCCTCATACAAATACCATAACTTATATTCCTTATATTATTTTAACATGATGACACAGAATATTTCCCTAAATCATTTTTTCCCCTAGGGATTTTAGTAAAGAATTTTCCTATCCATGGGGAAAATATTGTGTGTGAACCTGTTGGAACTTTTTTCAGCTAAATGGCTACCAATGTAGTCATTCATGTAGCCTAGATAGTATATTCATTTTTTGTTGCTTACACCACAAATTTACTGGCTTAAAACAACACAAATTTGTTTTACAGTTCTGTGTATCTGAAGTCCGACACATGTCTCAATGGGCTGAAATGAGAGTGTTGGCAGACTCAGTCTAGGTCTCTGGTGGCTCTAGTGGAGAACCCGTTATCCCGCCTTTTTTGTTACATTTATCATCTTTGAGAGAAGGCCTCTCCCTCTGTTTTCAAAGCCAAAAAAACCAAGTGGGGTTATTTATTTTTAGTTGCTTTGTTGGATGTAATTCACATATCACACAATTTATCCCTTTAAAATATAAAATTCAATAGTTTTTAGAATATTCACAGATATTTGCACTATTACCACAATGTTAGAGCATTTTTATCAACCTTTTCTATACTTCCCTCTCCCCCGATCTTAACTCCCCAGCCCTGAGCAATAGTTAATTTACTCTCTGTTTCCATAGCTTTCCCTATTCTTCACTTTTGATATGAATGGAATTATAGCTTATGTGGTCATTGGTGACTGATTTCTTTCACTTAGCTTAATGTTTTCAAGATTTATCCATGTTTCATGGTATAACGATATATGTGTAGCATATATCAGTGTTTATTTTTATTGCTAAATAATAATAATATATATGCATATATCTCTCTCACATATTTTTTATCCGTTTGTCCTCTGATGAACATTTGGAATAGTTTAACCTTTTGTTTATTATCATTAATGATACTATAAACATTTGAGTAAAAGTTCTTGCGGGCTCATATCTTTTTGTAAATTTCTCTTGCATATATATTAGGGGAGTTGCTGGATAATACAGTGACTCTACATTTCATTATCTGAGGAACTACCAGGTTTTTTTCCAAAATAGTTGTACTGTTTTACATTCCCTCCAGCAGTGCATGAATGCTGCAATTCTTTTACGTATTGTCCACACTTGTTAGCTGACTTTTTTATTCTTCTGAGCCATCCTAGTGGGTGTGAAGTGGCATCTCACTGTGGATTTAAGTTGCATTTCCCTGATGACTAATGGTGGTAAACTCCTGCCTCTCAACCCATTTTCTTGGGATCTAGCCTTGGCAAGAAGCATCGGGGAATGGGAAGACAAATGCTGAAGTTCTCACAGGAAAAGGAACCTTAGGAACCAAGTAGAGATGGAGTCCTATGTTCTTGGCTACAGCAGTCTGGAAGGTTCCACATTACTGAAGGGAGCAATCTTGATTTAAATTCCATTAACTCTCAGTGTTCTTACTGGGTTTTCATAGATTTTATTGATACATGTTTCTTTATTTACTGTTTGCCCTCAGGACCATTTCCAGAGGCCTTGAGTGCTTTCTTCTTCTTCTTTTAAGATTTTATTTATTTTATTTTCAGACAGAGGGGAAGGGAAGGAGAAAGAGAGGGAAATATCAATGTGTGGTTGCCTCTCACAAGCCCCCTACTGGGAACCTGGCCCACAACCCAGGCATGTGCCCTGACTGGGGAATCGAACTGGCGACCCTTTGGTTCACAGGCTGACGCTCAATCCACTGAGCTATACCAGCTTGGGCAAGTGCTTAATTAAAAAAAAAAAAAAAATATATATATATATATATATATAATTTTACCAGTTTTATTGAAGATTGTGTTACTTCTTGAACAAATTCTAGTCAGACTCCTTTGAGTAATTTTGTCACTTGGCCTGGTATCTGGGCCTTTTATCTGGGCCTTGTCCTTAAGAGCTCAATTTTCACAAGAACCTAGCTATATTTGTTCAGGGAAAAATCCTTCACCTTTGATATCTGAACAAATTCCTTATCCCCTACCCTCAATATTATATCACTTTGGTCTGACGTCAGCAAAATCTCTGCTGGTAGGTTTAGCCGGAATCCTCCTTATCCCTTCTGTGTGTTTTCTCACAATAATTTCTTCATCCACTTACCTCTACTTTGTCACTGAGCTATATATTCCCACTTTTTCTTGTATTTAGAGTTGAACTTGATCTCTCTCCCTTAATATAAAACCTCATTGTAGTAGCCCCTTTTAAGTGAAACCCATCATATCATATTTAACAAGTGTCATTGTTAGAGGTAGGTAGCTTGCCATTAATAAAGGAAAGAGAACAAAGGGAATTAGACATTGAGTTTAATAAATTGGGGAGTGTAAATCTGTTTGCTTCATCAGAGAGCTACAGTTTCCCACTTCAGGGGATTACAGCATTGCTCTGCGAAGGGGGCTCACACATTTCCCTTCCCCCTTCAGGTACCAGATTTCTGGGGGAAACAGAGGGGCCTGTCTGACTACCTAGGTAGTAGACACCACCCAAAGCCCATGAAAGCTTGGGAAGTTTACTGATGCTTTTGAAAAAAGCATCTGGTCCATTTTAAACCCAAGCTAATATAATCCCAGGGAATTACGAATCTCTCTCAATCTTTCTTTCTCTTTCTCTCCCTCTCCCTCCATCCCTCTCTCTTTCTGTCTCACTCTCGCCCACCCAGTAATGCACTTGGCCTTACATTCATGTGTGCTCTCTCACCAGACAGCATGTAACCATGTGGGTCTGGCAGCTACCAGGGCCCATGGAGACTGTGTAGGCTCCAAAAGTACTAAGCTTAAACATGAAGCAGAAACTCCAGGCACTGTCTTTTGTTTTGACCTATTCAGGACACAGTTGGACTTTTTTTATGATGTGATGGAGAGAGATGAGATATTAGAAAATCCAGGGGCAGCTTCCATTTCTACTCAAATATATTTTACCATATCACGGTCTCCCATGCCTGGGTTATTGGAGTGCTTTCCTTGTCGTCCTGTGAAAGAGCCAAATTTTCATCAACAACATCATGATAATTTTTTGTTTAACAAGTTTCAGCTGTATATATATATATATAAAAAAAAAAAAAAACACCAGTGTTTGCTTGGTGTAAGCAAAGAACTAGTTAGTATTGCAAGGACTTGAGAGTACCTCCTTAAATTTTGTGCCTTAAGCTTTTCATTAACCTCAACCTAGTCCTGATCCTAGTGTTTGACTGAGAAGACTTGACTTTTATGATGGATAAGCAGAGAGTATTAATGATTCAAATAACCTTCTGAAAAACAAGTTAACACTATATAGTATAGCGGTCATTTGTGCTTGAATTGAAAATTCTCTAGTCATAACTCTGGGAATTTTATGATAGATGATCTCAACTCTTACCTAAAATCTAGACATTGAGATTCACTAAATGATTCATGAAGTTTGAAATTCCCCTGCAAAACCTGACAGTGAGTATGTTTACTAATGGTTTTCAACAGCTTAACCAAGAGATGACATACCTTGACTATAAAAACAGAAGGACATGAAAAGCCTGATGAGAACATCTGCCTTGAGTTCTCCCAGAGTAACATTTGAACTGGCTCTTGAGGAATACTGTGAGGAAATTGAAGATTAATACAAAGGGGGAATAATCAAATGCCCTTAAATTTAGTCTATTTAAATATTAACAGACAGTTTATGGCAAACATATAATTCAGAATGCTTGTACACCTGAAAGTATAATCATTACTGGGCTTCATATATTGTGGAAATGAGAATTATTTGTTTTTATTGCTATCTTTGATGGATATATTCCAATTAAATTCTGGTGTTTTTTTTTTTTAAATAATACAATTTGCCATAGTGCCTAATATACCACTCTGTGACCTGAATCCAAAATTAGGGTTACGGGGATGACTTTAAGAAATTGCAGAAAACAAAGGAAAAGCAAATGTTTTTCCTATTTATAACATATGGTTTTGCACAGAAATTATATATATATATAATTATATATATACTGCTTTATAATTATAATTATAAATTATATATATATACTGCTATATCAATCTCAATATTTTAGAAATTTTAATATTGGTATGTTATAACCAGAAATAAGTACAAAAATAATTATTACTTTCACCTTTGCATGCTGACAATAGGCAAAAACTCCAAAGACAGAGTTTGGTGGAAATGAAAAGGAATCTTTTATTTAAAGTATATACAGTTTGAAATAAGGTCAGGTTCCTGTCTCAAAACCCACAGTAAAAGAAATTTACCCTGCCACCTTCTGCCAGTTCAGTTAAAGATTTGCATCAAGAACCACCTCTCCCACGCAAAGAGATGGTCCTTTACGAAACATAGGTGGTTTCTAGTCACTGTCTGGCTTCAGGCATTCTTTGGAGTCTCTGTGTCCCCGTGTCCTACTCCTGCATGCTGTCCTCCTTTGGCCTCTGCCCTACAGTGTATGTGTGTGCCTGACGGGACAGGACCCTTGTAACACAGCTCCAGTCACTCATGGTGCTGTTTCTTCCCATGTCGGGGGCGGAGTATGAGACTCATTGCTTGGTTACGTGGTTTCCAGGACCATCGCCTACCAGTACGTTAAGCCCCTACGGGCATATTGGTCAGAGGGTCTGCACCAATATTTGTGCAGCCCTGTCTGGCTGGAGTGAACCAAGTGGTAGTGACAGTGGGAAGAGTTGCTGACAGATCCTCGCTGGAGGAACACATGGGTGGTGGGCAGGTGGTGGACATGGTGGGAGCTACCTGACGTCCCCGCTGGAGGAGTGTGTAGGTGGGTGACAGGCGGCTGTCGTGGTGGCTTCCTGAAACTTCCCATCAGGGAAGGGGTCTGGGGCTTGTAGCCCCGGTTCGAGGCTCCCCGGGGCAGCCATCCTGAGACTCCTCCCCTCCACTCTTACAGGCCTAGCACCCACATCACCCCAGGAAGACCCTGGGGGGCTCTGGGAAGGGCACCTGGAACGTTCCTGGACCACGAGGCCCTCAGGGTCTAGAGTCCAGGAACTCCAGAGGCCAAGAAAGAGGGTTAAACAGAGTGCGGCATGTCCCCATGCTCTCCTTTGAGGTTGCCTCCAGAATTACCTGCTGCTTCATATAGGTGCGTTGTCGTCCTGGTTGTCAGGGAAACATAAGCTGGTTCGACAGCCGCACTGAGGCTGCAGCTCATGTGCCTCCCTTGGTGCTTTCCCACCCTTACCCTACTTCTTGGGGAAGGGTGTCCCCCATTATATTCTTTCACCTTTTGATATGGGGGTCCTTTCTGTCTGAGATTTCTTTCATCTTTCCTGTTCTTCTAAAACATACCCTATATGTTTTCCCACTTAGATATTGCTGTCTTTTACTCAGCAATCACTTCACATGAAACTTCTCTTTCAAGAGCCAGAAGACTGGCTAAATATCTTTGTTAATGTGCTTTCTGGTGTTGTGCACATATATATTCCTCACAGCACTTATTCAATATTACATTTACCTGAAACCATTACATCATCCCCCATGCTATTTGAGAACAAAAATATGCTTTTCAACATCACATCTCCAAGGCCTAGCAAAGTGGTTGCCTGATAAATATTTTTGAAAAAAAATAATAAAATGAATAATTAAGAAATAGTTTGATTCCAAATTAATTCTATAATTTAGAGTTACTTTATTGGGGCTGACAAAATCATATGTCTTATTATTATAATCTTATTATTTTAACTCTGATTTATTCCAATTAAACATATAAAAACCTGTACAAGAAGAGGATAGTAAATTTCCTTAGATAATTAAAAAGCAAATATTAGATTTCTATTTTTCTTTTATTTTCTATGCATAAGAAATAATTCAATATGCCTGTAATTTTATACAGTATCCACTGGCATTTGTGCTTGTGTGTTTGTGATCTAAATCTTTTTATTCTTTTGAAATTAGCTCACAAACTCTACTGAAAAATTGGATGTCATTTTCAAACAAATTACTAATACAATTGAAGTGGATTTATCTAATATCTGACCTCAAAAGCTACTGTAAAAGATAAGCCACTCAGGTAGAAATAATTAATTTACACATGTATTCTATACAAATTATCAGCTGGCATTTGATATTTGACAAAAGCTTTAAAAAGAGAAGTAGCTCAGTTAACGTATAGCTTTACAAATATGTATATTTATAGATATACAAGGTCTGTCGGGAAAAAGTGAAGCCATGGTTAATATAGCAAGAACAGCTGGTGCATCATCAATGTAACCTGAGAGCCAAGAAGTGTAGACTGGAATGTGCATGCATGAAAAGTTATGATTTCACTATAGTAGTCAGTGAGGGCAGTAGACACAGTTGAATGAGCATGTGTACTGTGTGGCCATCACATTCAACATGACTGAGTGAGAAGAGCAATGAGTCTACCCCAAATTGTGAATGAAGTTTGAACATTCCTCGGAGGAAGCTATTCAGGTGATTCAGAAGGCCCTAGCTATGGGCAACTGATTTGCAACTTCATCATGACAATGTGCTTGCACATGAATCATGTCTGGTGTAGCTTTTTGGCAAAACATCAAATAACCCTGGGAACTTGGCCCCCGCTACAGCCCAGATTTAGGCACCTGGCCCTCTGGCTTTTCCTGAAACTAAAATCACCTCTGAAAAGGAAGAGATTTCAGACCATTAATGAGATTCAGAAAATACGACAGGACAGCTGATGGTGATCGGAAGAACTGTGTGGGGTCCCAAGGTGCCTACTTTGAAGGAGGCTGAAGAGTCATTGTCTTATGTAAAATATTTCTTGTATCTTGTATCTTCTTCAATAAATGTCTCTATTTTTCATAGTACATGGCTAGATACCTTCTGGACAGGCCTCATGTTTGTAACTGTTAAAGTAGCAATAAACTTTTAGTGCATTAGACTTAATATTAAAGTGGAAAAATTGTACATAACTTTTTGTGTATGTTTAAATAGGCACTTTGTCTTTAGAGTGGTTAATTATTTTCCCTTTGACTATTCACATTAGTCTTCAGGCAATTTTACATCAACAAAATATACAGGGAAGCGCTGTAATTTTATTTTTTGTTTCCCAAAACATTATCTTCCCTGTCTATTCAAGTAGATAAGGCCTCCCAAGGGTACAGAAACAAGGAGTGGAAAAAAAAATGAGGTAAGAATCCCAACCTTTTAATAACTCTTGTCGTGGTAATATTTTAAAATTTTTGCTAGATGTATTAATGTCTAAAATGTGTTTTTTACTTTTGATTCATATTAAGTTAAATGTAATTCTAAATCCTACAAAAATATTGATAATCTCAAGGTAAGCATAGCACAAACTTTATCTGACAAATAAAATATTATTTAGATAACAGGCTTTTTTGTGTTTGTGTGTGTATGTGTTTTTTTTTTTGCACAGTATAGATATTCTCTCATTAACTGATATCCTTATGTTTAATATTTTTTTATTCAGAAAATTTCTCAATAAGAAAATTAATTAAGCAGTTGTTTTATTATAAAAACTTGGATTTTCAAAAAATTTTTTGAAAAAATTGGATTTGTGAAAAGCATTTTGCAAATAAACTTTTATATTTAAAGGTTTACAATCAATCTGTACTTTTTATGAATTATAATTTTTAATATTTCCTTTAAATATTTTTCCTCTAAATAACTTGAGCCAATTAAAAATATCTGGATTAAATCATGTTTTATTTTTGTTTCTTGTGATGAGCATTTTATATTATTGACATCAAGTTTAAGATACAAGTGAAAGTACCTTTCCTGAGTCAATTATATCTATCTTTTAAAATTTAAGATTAAGAGATATTTTATATATATAATGAACAAACATGGATTATAAATTAACTGTAAAAACCTCACTCCTAGTATATGTGTTTAAAATTCTCTTTAAATAATTTGAGAAAATGGTGAGTTATTTTTATTTTATATCAACGTGACAGTGTAATAGAAGTGGATTGTCAAAAAACAGCTTTCTGAAAATGTAAATACCTTGAATAAGGTTTAAAACTAAAATTAGCTTTAGAATAACAGTGACTGATAGACAAAGAAAAGAATAATGAGGCTGATAAAAATAAAAGGCTTAATATTCATTTTTTAACTCACATTTGAGTGCAGCCTTCTAGACACTGTGATGGACATTATTAAATAAAACAGGTTCAATACCCAGGAAATATAATGTAGAATGGAAGCAAGATCACAAAATTGACTAATGAAAAAGAGTACTGACGTTCAATTGATTTACATATACATGCACTTTAAGGCTCAATAAAGAAGACTTTCTCTCTGGAAAAGCTTTTTTTGTATATATATCATCAAGGTTGATATTGCCCATAAAATCCTGTGATGACAGGGTATTACTCCTTCAAACCCCATTTAAATTCACTTTACCAAACAACTGTTTACTCTCCCATCACCCATCTTCACATCCAGCTGATAGCACCTGCAACATTCAGAGTACTGCCCTTAAGCTGTAACTACTTTGCGCTTCTGGAGAAGGTTGGAAGTTTCTCTCCCTCTTTGTCTGTCCTCTATCCTGTATTATCTTCCCTAGCCCCTGGGGTGACCAGTGGTCTATGGCTGGTGTGGGGGTACAAAAACCCAGCCCTTGCTTTCAGTTGGGACAAACTTCCTTAGATTCAGTTTTGTCTGGGACTTTAAATTAAATCCCATGTTAAATGTTTTCCCTTATTCTATTTTTCTTTCTGAACACTAGTTCTGGATCTTCTTGTGAGTTTTCCCTTAATAAATATTGTACACCCATATCTTTAGCTTATGGCATGCTCATAAGAGAACTTCACTTAAGACAAGCATTTTTTATCTATCATTATACTTATCAAACTTCATTGTATTAATTGTTTAGAAGTTAATTTGGGATCATATACTCTTCATCTTTGTGTTCTGATTGTGGTGCAGACTAGTAATAGTAAATCAAATTGTATTATTTTGCTAAAACTGTCATAACAGAATACCGCAAACTGGGTGGTTTTCAATAACAGAAATTTATTGTCTTGTAGTCTGGAGGCCAGAGTTCAAAATTAAGGCATGACCTCCTTCTGAAGATACTAGAGAAAGAACTGTTCTAGGATGCTCTCCTAGCTACTGGTGTAATTCCAATCTCCACATAGTCTTGTCTCATGTATGTCTATGTCTTCATGTCATTCTTTATTAGAACACCAGTCATATGGGATTACGGACCCACTTTAACCCATTTTGAGATTATCTTAATTTAAATAATTATATTTACAATGGTCTTATTTCCAAATAAGATCATATTTTGAGGTATCTGTGTTTAGAACTTCAACATATATATTTTTGGGGACACAGTTCAACCAATAATAACACGATTTAATACCAATTGACTAAATAGAAATAAAAATATATGAATATTGGTGACATAATATAAAGTAAAGCAATTTAAATTCTTAAAACTTTTTATGCCTTTTTATTGTATGCTTGCTTATTCTACGTCAGACACTACTTATAGCACATAATGTGAATTAGTTTAATTCTCATGAAAGGTGAAAAACCAAGGGAACAGAGAGAGTAAATGGAGTTTATTTAACCTGAGTTTTTAATCTCCAGCGTTTACAATTGACCCATGAAGAAAATAATTACATCATATTAGAAGGACTGGAAAAGCACCAGCATTTAAAAAATGTTAATATATGTCAGGTGCTTTGTATACCATTTGATGTCTTACAGTTTCAGTCAGTGTTAACACGCTACCTGGAGACAGTGTCAGATCTCACAGGTTAAGAGTTCAGCGTCAGAAGACAGCTCCCACTCCACTTCAGATGTCAGTTACTCACCAGTAGTAAATATCCAGCTTACCCCAAATTTCTGTCTAACTTAGCTACAAATCAGAAGTTCTCATTATCCTTTTCTTGGAGTCAATTAATTTGCTAGAGCCTCTCACAGAACTCAGGGAAACACTAAGGTTTATCAGTTTATTAAGAGACATGATAAGAGAAACAGACAAACAGCCAGGTGAAGCGATACATGGGGCAATATCTGGGAGGGTCCCGAATGCATTAATTTCTGCCCACATGGAGTTGGGATATGTTACCTTCCTAGGACATGTTCATCAACCTGGAAGCCCCCCTACCTCATACTTTTGGGATTTTACTGAGGCTTTCTCATGTAGGCATGATCAATTATTGACTCTATTTTTTTAGTCCCTCTTTTTTTTTCCTCTGGAAAATGGGGAATAAGGTTGAAAATTCCAAGTTTCTAATTGTGGTTTGGTTTTTCTGGTGACCAGGCCACATCCAGGAGCCATCCAGCTGCTCTTGCAGAGTCACCTCGTTAGAGCAAAATTCACTCCCAGCAACTTCCAAATTATAAGGGTTTCTGGAAACCTGTGTAAAAAACCAAAGACAGAGGCTACTATATATTTTCTATTATCTTGCAATACCTTACATCAATTATATTCCATAGACATTACCTGGTTAATTTCAACATGCAGTTGCAAAAACCAGAAATATGTAGTGAACAGCCTGCTAAATTTCAATTATTATTTTTTAAGTATATTTTATTGATTATGCTATTACAGTTGTCCCATTCAGTCAGTTATTCCTTAATAGCAGAACTTAAGGCTGTCTGTCTAATTACAAACCTACAGGCATTGCACTACACTGAATTTGCATCCTGTGTTGACCCTTGCTTGGTAAGGGAAAGTTCTCATGAAGTCCTAACATCAAATAATTATTTTAATACAAACTTGTATCTTATTTACCATAATAAAGCCAGTTTAAATCCCATCTATCAAATTTAATTTCAAGTTAAAAATCATAAATTATGGAAACAGAAGTTGCTCCTTGACTTAGGATGGGGTTATGTCTCGAAAAAGCCATTCTAAGCTGAAAATACCTTAAGTCAAAATACATTTAATACATCTAACCTATCAAACATCATAGTTTAACTTAGCCTACCTTAAATGTGCTCAGAACACGTTCATTAGTTACAGGTGGGCAAAATCCCCAAATCCCCTAATGCAATGAATACACTGTAGAGTGTTGTTTGTTCACTCTTATGACTCTATGGCTGCCTGGGAGCTACAGTTTGCTGTTCCTCCTGAAAGGAAGTCATACCAGGTATTGCTAGCCCAGATAAAAATAAAAATTCAGATTTTGAAGTCTGGCTTCTACTGAACATGTACCAATATTGTACCAAACTTGAAACCTTCTGCGCAGCAAGAGAAACAATGAACAAAAGGAAGTGGCAGCCTACAGAATGAGAAAATTTTTGCATACCATGTATAGAATAAGGGGTTAATACCTAAAATATATAAAGAACCAAAACAACACAACTTAATAAAAAGAAACAATTTGATTTAAAAAATGGGCAGAAGAACTAAATAGACATTTTTCTAAAGAGTATGTCAAAATATCCAGTAGGCATATGAAAAGATGCTCAACATTACCAATCATCAGAGAGATGCAATGAAAACCACAATGAGATATCACCTTACACTTGTTAGAATGGCTATCATCAATAAATCAACAAATAACGAGTACTGGTGAGGATGTGTTGAAAAGGGAACATTTATACATTGTTGATGGGAATGCAAATTAGACAAACCACTATGGAAAACAATTTGGAGCTTCCTCAGAAATTAAAAAATAGAGCTACCATATGGTCCAACAATTCCATTTCTGGGTAAATACCCAAAGGAAATGAAATCAGGATTTTGAAGAGATATATGCACATGGATGTTTGTCACAGCATTATTCACAATAGCCAAGATATGGAAACAACCTAGATGCCCATCAACAGATGAAGGAATAAAAAAGACGTGGTATATATACACAATAGAATATTATTCATCCGTGAGCAAAAAGGATATCCTGCTACTGGTAAAAACATAGATGGAACTTAACATTATACTAAGTGAGATATGTTAGGCACAGAAAGACAATACTGTATTATATCACTTATATGTGGAATTTAAAACTCTCAAGCCTGCATATCTGGATAGAGGGATAAGACTGATAGTATTTCAGTGTACAGACCTGTAAAGAGTATTAATTAAACTATTGGATCTAGTGTACAGTATAATTAATATCAACAATAACATTATATTGTAATGATGTAATGTGATAAATATTGGTTCAATGGCAATCATAATATGTACATGTATCTAAGTAACATGTTGTACAACTTAAATTTATAAAATGTAACATCAAATTTATCAAATAAAAAAGAGATATTAACATTAATAACAATTATAATGCTTATTTTCATCAAACAACCAGAATGCCAGACATTGTTCTAAATATTTTATATATTAATTATGTCATAATTTCCATTATTCTCTTATGAGTTAGGTGATATTCATAAATATGGAAAATATCAAAAAGAGCTGTTTTCATAGTTGCCTTTTTGTATGTGTGTTAGGTAGAAACATCAAAGAAAACTTTGCTAAGCACAACTTTTCTGGTTAAGTTATAGTTCTCATTTTGCCCACTTTGAAGGGGCCTGAGGCTTCATTGTCCTATGTATGTTTCTTGTGTCTTGTATCTTCTTCAATAAACGTCTCTTTTTTTTTCATATTACATGACTGGATACCTTCTGGAAATACCTCATGTGCCTATAATATGAATTGAAATTCTATTCTAATTACAGATGTCTGTAGTTACTTTTTTTAGCATAGCCTGCAGCTTGAATACCAGTCAGGAAATAATTGAGTTTAATACTAATTGCAATATAAAAAGACATGGATTTAATTTTTTATATACCAAAGAAGCAGCACTTAACATTTTTAAATTTAGAAATATTTAAACAATTTTATTTCATTTATTCAGATGCATAATTATAATCACTATTATAAATCTAAGTTGGTCTCTTGAATAACATTGTATTGATTAGCTCTTGTAGAAAAATCATACATAGAGGAAAAACTGTAGAAATGTCAAGGCTAAATGAGATTACAAACGATAGAGTTGTGCGAGACTCCTGGTTCACCTCTCTCTCTGACACTTGGCTTTAAGCACGTCAGCTGACCTCTCTATGCCTGTACTGTATGCAACCAAACTATGAACAAAAGCCCCGGCATCCTAGGGGAAATGAGAGGAGCAAATGATACATTGTCTATGAAGCTCTTAGCACAGTATGAGCGAGGCACATAGTCCTGACCTGGTAGATGTAATAACTTTTTGGAAATAACCGTTTTAGAATAAGGGAATCGATTTTCATGGTAAGTCAATGAGTGTAGTGCTTACAACGGCATCAGGAAGAATGTTTTTCCCAATGATTTAACATTTTTTTTCTAATTGACCCTGATTTGCTGTTCATTAAGTGTGAATTAGCAAAGTTTCCTTCAAATAGGTCTGCCTATATAATCATTATTTTAGCCTGAGTTCATTTCTAGTTAATGTAGCCTGAAATGTGAATATGTTAAGTCATGGATTTTAGTTTCATTACCAAAATTTCTGAAAAAAATCCCCAAATTTGCTTGGCAAATGGAGCATAACTCTATAAGGTCACAAATTTAACACTTTGATATAAAGAAGGGAAAAAGAGTATATAATCATGAAATTTTAAATTATTCTAAAAATTATAGGTGTCATTTAGTGATTTTTTAAGTGCTAATGTAATTATTCATACATTTACTTCAGATGCCATATCTATATCTATATAGTATAGAACATAAAAATGAAATTAACCCTTCATTTGCAAAATATAATTATATATGCTTGCCATTTTTGGAGTACATCAATGGATAAAATTATTAATATATTTTTACAAAAATAGTTTGAACATTTCTTTTTCTTACAATAATATCTCCTGGGAACATTCTACATTGGTACATGTAATTATATTTAATTATTTTGAATACTATATATAATCAACACATGTATGTACCAGAACTTACTTAACTTATATGGTTGTAATATAACTGTGAGTTAGAAATAACAAACTCATTGGACAACTTTACTCAGCTTTGCATAAATTGTTTAAATACTTTGTACATTAAGCTTCAATATATTTCTCAGGGCAAGTGTTTTATTTACACATCACCAAACTTTATTGACACAGAGTGGTTTTGAAATAACAAACTAAAATTTTGTCAGAAAATACAAAAGTTGCCTAATATATTTTCACCTCTTTTTGTTTTAAATGACCTTTATTGTTGATAAAGAAAAGGAAACCAGAATTAAGTGTTTTAGGTATTTTCAGTAAAAATGAATTGCTGACACTACTTATTTCTTCACTGCAAACTATTTTTGTTTCTTTTGTAGACAGTGCCCCAGTGGTAGACGTGAAAGCAATTCAAGTCATTAGCAATGTTCACACACGTACGCATATACACACAGAAAAGATAAATCTTCAAAGATTCTGTGGCTGAACCATATTCTAGAATGATAATGCCTTGTAAGTCCAACTTTAACAAATGCTTTTTAACTGATATTTCTGCTTTTGTAAAGCAGCATGAGTGGAATATAACTTTACATGCTACGATATAATGCTGTACTTTAGTTGAAACATCTGAAAATGCTATTCTCAAAAATCAAAGCAAAAATTGAGAATTAAAATAAAATCAACACTTGCTGGATAGATCATGCTTATTTATAGGGCCTATGATTTGCAAAGTTTTGAGACAGTTTCTATTTCCACAAGCCCACCATCAAGAAATCATCCAAATAAGGCATTCAACATTTTAAAACCAATTAGTAAAACTATACAAATTTGGTGCATCTTCCTTTTTATTGCTGTCTTTGGGAAACAGTGTGGAAGTTTAGGAACATTTATTCTTTGGGCAGGATAACTCATTTTGTTTCTTTTTTACCTTAAGGATATTCATTTCTGTTAAAATTGATTAATATTAACAAATTGAAATATATCTTAAAACCCTATTAGGAATGTTACTGGTTCATATGCAATAATTATTATAAGAGGTACCAAAATAACAAAGCTGCATGCTATGACAAATACCATGTCACATAGGTCTAGGAGGAGGGCTGTACCCATGGCCACACACTTTGGAGGGTTTTACATTTACCAGTGCTGAAACGCAAATATAAATGTATATTTTTATGTTATATAAAATATAAACAGAGTTGAGCAAAAGTAAGCTAATAGTTGAGTACATGAAACAGCTTATTCTTATATTCTTATTTTATTATTTTTCATATGAACGACTATAAGCCTAGTTTTGTCCCACCTTGTACATATGTATTTATTTTTCTTTTCATTGCTTTAAGAAAGTTTGTTGAAAATTTTTAACTAAACAAAGTGAATGACATATACTAGAGCGAGGTCTTTGATGAGAAGTTTGCTTGCCAGGTCAGAAGATACAGTGAGACAGGAAACGTGAACAGGTGGAAGGGGAAAGTCACTCAAACAGTGTGTCTGAACTGTCCAATTCCCCAGATGAATAGTGCTGTTTTTCTCCCCTCTGCTGGGTAATGGTGTTTGGGAAAATGCTGATTTAAGTGCAGTATTAGGGTGGGGAATGAGCCTATCCTGTTCCACGGGGAGTTTGACCTCATTAGTATCTACTCTGAGTTCAAAATGGGCAAGTCATGTCCCGGGAGTTTGGACCAGCCTTCATGAGGCCATGGCTCAAAACATCCCTGCTCGTACTATGTCCGACCCAATGGCAGTGGGCTGGCCATGGTAAGGAAGAAATCATGTCTTCTGTTTTACTGTCATGAAGAAAACCCCTAAAAAAGAACCAGAAGGGTCCCATTATAAGAAATAGGCTAGGCTGTGTAAAAAACTGTATTTATAACTTTAAAAAAAATCTTAACCCAAAGATATGTTTGTTGATTTTAGAGAGAGGGGGAGGGGAAGAGTGAGAGAGAAGAAGAAACATTGACTGAGCTTACCTCCCATGCACTCCCCAACTATGAAGCATGAAACCTCAGTCTGTGCAACGGGTGAGGGACTGAACCCACAATTTTCTGGTGTATGGGACAACCTCCAGCCAACTGAGCCACCTGGTCACGGCTGTATTTATAACTTTTAAGTGCTTGATGTATGTATGTGAATTCCATTTTTATTCTTGCTCTAGTTCCTGCAAATGGTATGGGTGAAATTCTTTATACTAAGATGGTGTGGGGGAGCTGGAGGGAAGGTCCAAATCCACAGATCCCCCAACAGAGATTTCTGACTTACATGTGGCGTGTGAGAGAAGGAGAGTCATCAAAGGTTGTCATTTGCCACAATGTGGAATACTGGGATATTAGCAGGTTTGGAGGAAAATGAGGGTTTGTTGTTTTTTAACAATTTAATTTTGATATATATTATATATCAAAAAGGAAATAGTAAGTAGACTAAATTACTATGGCTTTCAGGGGAGAATCAGGTTATAGATGATATTAAAGTCTTGGGGACTACCTATGTGCACCCAGAGATTGAGTGTAGATAGTAAATTCCTGGAGAATGTCAGCATTTAGAAACTAAAGAAAAGCAAAGGGAATTGAAAAGAAGTAGCCAATGAGAAATGAGAAATATAAACGTTTTTTTCAAGAATGAAGATGGGAAAATATGTTAAGTACTGCCAAATGGTGAAATAAAATGAGGACTCAGAAATGACCATGGGGTCAGTAACAAGGAAGTCATTGATGACAATAACAAGGTAATTTAAGTGCAGTTGTGGAGGCAAACTCCTGATCAAAATTGGTTGAGGAGGAAATAGGAAGTACAGAAAGGTAATTTAATGATCAGAAATGTAATTTATTACATTTTAAGCTGGGGCTGTAACATCTCATTCAAATAGCTAGCAGCTAATATGCATGACTGAATACCTGCATTAATATTAATGGTAATATTTGTCTCCCCCCTCATGTTACTTTCTCCCCTGAAACTAAACATTTATAGAAAATACTTGCAGTAATGCTAACTTTGAAGATAATGGATGTATAGGTGAGAACCTGGATCTATCTCTCACTTCTGAACCACTATGGAAAAAATATGCACTGCTCTATCTGTAATTTTTTGAAAACTTTATGGTTTAATTCTAAAAGTGTTATATAGAGCAACTCCATTGAATTTTTGCCATCAGTAATTAACTTGTTTTCCTTTTTTACTGTCCAAATGTACATTCCAGATTATAATGAATCCAGTTGGACATTAGGAATATTATATGCCATTCAAATGAGTTTTAAATAAAGATGTGACTCGGTGAGGAGCAGGCATGGGCTAATTATCAAATCAAAGATTGATTAGTAGTGCGAACCAATATAAAGATCAGAAAACTGAGTAAAACAAAGATGGAAGCATAAATAGTACCGAATACACGTTATTTATAGTTACAAACATTTTTTGAAAGTCTATGAAACCTAAGATAATATTTTAAACTTGGTACACTAGGATCATTTAGGAGCACGAAATTCCACTGCTAGAAATACTTAGAAGTGATTTGAATAAGCAGAAAACAAGACAAGGAGTGGATCAAAAGTTGGAAAAGCCTCTGATACACATATTAAGAATGAAAGGTTAGGATGTTTTAAAAGTTGGTTTGTTGTGAAAAAATAAAAATAAATGAAATCATATAGAATTTTGGGGAGAGTTTGGTATGATTTTTTTACTACAATGTAAAGTAAGAAAGGACAAAATAAAATAAATCACCAAGACCTATATATTTGGACTTTTCATACACATCTGATGTAGAGTTTGTATGACAATAAAATTCAGAAATATGTAAAGGTAAGATAATAACTAAGATATTTTCTTCAGTTGGAAAACAGGATAGCATAGTGGTGAAGGGAGGATATTTGTACTGCTTTATGGAATTGTTCTGTGAGATCTATGATAAATGATATGCAATGGATTTAGGATAATACCTAACCTATAACTAGCATTAGAGGGAAGTGCTAATATAATAATTGTTCATTATCAACATCATCATTATCATCATCTTAATCATCACTCTGACTCATCAATGAAGGAATTAGGTAGAGAGCAGTAGATTACGTTTCAAAGAAAGGCATATATGCAGATTACAAGATTATGTGGAAATAGCCAGAGAACTCAGCTAAATTGACATTAAAAAGAAAGGCACAGAAGTTTACAAAATGAGCACAAGACATCTGGATTTACTTCAATTAATTTGAAGGATAACTTAGTGAGGCTTCATTTTATATACACATGGAATTTTTTATACTCAACATTCCAGATTTAATATACTTAATCATAAGCTGTAGAGGTGTCCTTTGGGCAAACGTTTAGAAACACTGATGAAAATCAAACTTTTTTATAATAAGAAAATACTCTAGTTCAATACATTTAAAAGTATGTTTCTCCTTTATTGCATTTTAATATACCTGTTGATCCCATAAATCACTGATTTTCAACCACTTATTTCATGACACATATAAACTAGTTACTAAAATTCTGCAACACACAAAGACACATATTGTTTGCTGATCTGACAAAAAAAACCAGGTATAATTTTGATTCATTCACACTGGACAGCTATTATTCTGTGGCATTTTTTTTTCTAAATTTGACAATCTAAAGGAAAGTGTTCAGTGCCCCTGACTAAATAGTCAAATACTAATGTTTTAAAAATTCTTGTGGCTTGCCAAGGTGCTACGACACACCAATTGAAAATCACTGCTCTAAATCATCATAAAATTTCACATGTACATGAGAATTTTTCTATTTGCATCTTAAGAAGTTATTAGGCAGCTAATAATACACCTGAGTAGATTCTCTTTTGTAATCTGAAAAATTAGAAAAATTAAAAATAACATTTGAAAAAATTTCAGAGAGATATTTTTTATTAAAAATTAAAGTTTAAGTGTATCTCTAAAAGTCAAATTCAAATAAAAGGTTTGGAGAACAAGCAAATAATTAAAGAGATGTTACCTGAAAGGTTTCTAATTTTCCCCTTACTAGTTTAACTACTTCCAATCATCTATGGTATATATGTTTATTATTTTAATGAATAGATTATTTATATTAATTAAAAACAAGACAACAGGGCCCAAATGGAGTCAGTTATGCTAAGTCCTATGTCCCCATATTAAGACTTAATTATAATTTCAGCTCTCCCAGCAATGGAAACTTAAATCAGTCAGGAATCACCTGCTCAGTACTAGTTAGGTCATCTGTTTGGTAGACCCCTGCCATCCTCTAAAGGAAAGTAACCTTGCAATAACTAAGCCATTTTGGGGGGAGGGGACTAATAAAACTTCTTGTTTTTGCTCTCTTCTGCCCTAGGAAAGTTTTTCATTGTGCACAACTTTCTGTCTACTAGATTGGAAGCTACCCTATTCGTGAACCGAATAAAGCTGATAAGATCTTTAAAATTTACTCAGTTGAATTTTGTTGGTTTTTTTCTTAGAATGAAAGTGATATTTTTTAAAGCTCCAACTTATTATGTGTTTTATATTTTAAAATGTATTATATTACATTTTATTCTCCCAACTTATCCATGTTATTTATTGCCACTGTCTTTTATAAAAATAAGGAAATGGGGTTAGTAAATTTGACTCACATGATATCATAGATATTTAAGTGTGAGAATAGATTTTGTTGCTTGGTTTTGAAATGCCTTAAAGACTCTGTACTTAATACTGCCATCTGCTTCTTAATTATGATATTCGGATTTTGGGTGTGAATTGAATCTTGGACATTCACTGACTAGAGGTACCCTGAACAAAGAAACTGAGTTTTCCTTTCTCCTTAATCTTCAACTTGTTGGTTTTTATGTCAATTAACCAATTACAATTCTTACTGAAAATATAAAGCCTGGCATAGTACGTTGCTTACATGTTTAATCAATATTTCTGCCCTGTTTTATTAACAGAATGATTAATGAGTGAAGCTACTTTAGAGACTATTTTATTAACGTATTTCTTTTTTTTTTTCTGAGGAAATTTATTATGGAAACTTCAGTAGGTTGCAAGTCTTTATTCTTTGACAATGTGCTTGAGTTCTGAAAAAAATGAAAATCCATTTAAGTCTATAGCTGATTAATATACTGGATGTTAAAACTTACATACTAAATTTTAGTATTGAAAATATGATAAAAAACGGTGCAATATTCACTTGTATGTTTTGTAACCCTGCTCTAGAGAGAATCCTAAAATAGATGTTATTTCAGGAATCATAATATCATATGAATATATTTATATGTATATTGTAACACACACACACAAAAATGGAAGAACCACACCCATTTTATGGTACATTATCTGTTATTTTTTGATAACCAAATTAAGTTTAAAGTCATTATATTTGTTTTTATGTTTAATTATTCCTTAATTACATCTTTACAACCACAAGAATCAGCCTATACCATCACAATTTATTACTTTATGGGGATTGAAATAAACATTTGACATGTCATTATTTCTCAATGAGAACAGCACCCTTTAATTAAATCTGCACATTAGGCAATAGGTGCTAGATCTAGCAATGTAACAGCCTATGTCTTGTTGAACATCAACAGAAATTATGCTGAACTTTTTCTTGACGAAATTGGACTTACCACACCTTTTTTCCCTGTGTGCTAACGCAATGTCAGACAGGCTGTGGACATGCCTAGAATGATGTGCAAATGGAGGGCTAGCTGATGTGTGTTACTTTCCTGGCAACATCCTTAAAAAGCAATGGTAACAGCTGACTATGACATTTCTACACAGCACACACCCACACTTCCCTTTTTGGGAAGGACACATTTTGGACTTTTTCAGATATTTTTAAAGCTTTAATGTACACATGTAAGGTATTAGGCAATAGACTCATCATGGCCTAGGACAGTATCTTATGACTAAACAATCTTTTTTTACAAAAATGCTCAAACTAAATAAATAAGGACCTAAATATCTTCATGTCATACTAGGTCAGATTCACAGGCAAATAAATTATCAAATGTCTTATATGTTGAGGCTTCTTAGATTTTGGAATTAAAATATATATTATCAATTTTTGCATTATTGAGTTCAGAGGCCTATTCTTAGATATTTAGAAACAACTTTTCTGTGTACAACATTGACATTTTATTTACTCAGAAGACATATTTGATAACAATATATATAATAAAACATACATAGTACCACCTAAAACTCTAGTTAATTATATGAGTGTATAATCAAAACCAAGCACTTTTCATAATTTATTACAAAAATTTTTCATTTTCAAAATAGTTGAGCTTGATTGGAGTTACATATCCACTATCCAATTCTTCTTTCTCCATGGCATGCCACCAAATGTATGAAGATGAGAATGAAATAAATTATCTTGAAATTCCCAATTTTAAATGGCCTTATACCTCAGGGACTGGTCTTAAGTTCCTCTGATGTAATTTCATTTTTTCAAGTTCAATTTAAGAGGAAAACATTATTATCATCCTTCTAATATGTTTTCAGTCTATTTCCTATTAATCTTTCCCCACTGTACTGTCAAAGTTCAAACTTTGTTTTTCATATGTAATATAGTGTTTTATCAATATTCTATACTAATTCACTTCAGCATACGTTTTTAATAGTATGAGATATTCTTAACCTCTTTCAATCAATTTTAAGAAAACATGACCAGGTGTCTACTAGCAGAGTAGCTGCTCCAATATTCTTAACTGGGTTCCAATCCCAACCATATCATTTACTGTTGAGTGACTTAAAGTAAATTAAATATGAGTGTGTCTCATCGATCTCCTCTACAAAATAAAAATAATGCTAATGCCTACTATATATGATTACTGGAGGAATTAAATCACTCATTACAGGTGGCACACTTAACAGTTTCTGCCATAAAATGGGCCATATAGTAAATGTTAAATATTATTATTTTAACATTTTAATCATTAATATCATCATTAATATCAGCAGCAGCATTCTTAAGTTGTTCTCAGATTGGTCTCTTTCTTATATAAATCTCCCATATAGCACCATGATTACCTTTAGAAAGCCAGTCCTGGTCATCACCCTCTGATTTCCCAAGGGTAAACTTTTCAGCTTTGTCTCAGATGTCTCTTCTAGTGTCAGACTTCTCTAATGTAACTGGAGAGTATTAGATATGACTAATGTAGTGTGATTTGTATTTGTGGAAAATGGAATGAAAAAGAGAAAAACATACAAAAGGTGGGACCATTTTTAACCTTCAGGGAATTCCTTGTGGGAAATACATTCCCTAATGAGGTGAAGTAAGTACTGATGTGAAAATTAACATATAATTTGAAAAGAAAGACATTCAGGAATTCTGAAAATGAAACATGACATAAATGTAACTGAAAATTCTCTCTCACCCTGACCTTAAACTCCATATGAAGCCCTCCGACTGTAGTGCAGAGGAGAAAACATGTCAAGACACCCTCTCTCTGAGACAACAGAGGGGCTGACCCTTGTAAATGTGTATGATAGCAAAATAACAAATATATTTTGATTATTTTATTAAAAAGTAAAATTAATATAACATGGAACCATCAAGCTAATGGAGCAAAAATATCAACATGCAAATGATACAGAACGGGATCAGAATGGATTGACGGGAAATAAAAGCAAATACCAAGGTCTTGAGATAGGATAAGGTTTGGGGCATTCAGGGAATATCACAGTGGCCAGTTTGTCTAGAAAAAAGAATATGAGTAACAGTGGATGAAGGTCATATCGGAGACACAACAATGGGCTAGATCCCCATTACACATCCTATGGGGGCAAGGAAAGTCTGAATTTTACTTTGACTAGGATGAGAAACTTCTGAGAGCACTGAACCAAGGACGGTCTTATATTTTAAATGACTCAAGCTGGGTAAGGGCTAAACTGCTGGGAAAATGCTAAGGTGTAGAGGTGCAAAGAGGACAGCTGGAAGATCAGTGAGATGAATAATGAGTAGGGTGTCCATAGTTAATGAATTGGACCAGGTGGAAATAATGAGAGGTGGTCAGTTTCAAGATATGACCCAACAGGAATTCCCGATCAATGCCATGTGGGTGGAAAGAAATAGAAGAGTTGAGTGGTTCCAATGAGTTTTTCCAATGAGAAACTGGAGGGAGGGAGTTGCTGTTTAGTTATTTGGGGAGGAATGTAGGAGAAGAAATTTAGGTAGATAAATAAATCAATAAGTCAGGTATGAATATATTAATCTCAAAATGCTTATTACCAATTCAAGTAGATATGACAGTAAAATACCTAAGTCTAGATTTTGGAGAAGAGGTCTGAATCAGACTTAAGGCAGTTGTCAGAGTATAGTTGTCAAGTAAAGCAATGAAACTGAATGACATCATCTAAGAAATGAGTATAAACTGAGAAGAAAAAATGGTCCTAGGACTGATACATGGACCGTTTCAATGTCTATACATCAGTAAAATAAATAACGAAAGAGGAACTCTTGGAGCAGGAGAAAAACTGAGAGGGTAGCATGCCATAACTCAAGTACAAAATCTGTCCTGAAAAGAAAGACATCAAATTAGCAAAATGCTAATAACAGACCAAATTAAAAGAAAACTGAGACTGACTGTCAGATTATAGAACATTGATAATATTTTTGAGACTCATTTCATTCTTTTCCGTACTCTCTCCCAATGCATAAATACATATTTAGAATAGAATATTATTTTATGGTATTTTTAAGTGAAGAAAAAGGTTTTAAAACATTTCTAGGCAAGCCTTTTGATATATTATTTATATGCTGTATTTTCAGTACTCTCTGGGAGAATTTTCAGGCAAAGAATGTCCAAAGAAAATGTAGTTTTGCAATGTAAATGCATATTGAAACTGTGTGCTAAATGTAATAGCTAACTTAGAAATTAAGGTTGATAGCGCAGCATTGAATTTAATTGTTTTCAATTGAGTTGTAGTTGACATACAACATTATATTAGTTTCAAGTGTACAAAATATTGATTCAATATTTGTACATACTGCAGAATGATCACCACAGTAAGTCTAGTTAACGCCATCAACATACATAGTTACAGAATTGTTTTTTCTTGTGCTAAGAACTTTTAAAGTTTGCTTTCTTGGCAACTTTAAAATACATAATGCAATATTATTAACTATAGTTGTCATTTTGCACATTGCTTCCCGATGACTTATTTATTTTATAACTGGAGTTTGGAACTTTTGACTCTTTTTACCCATTTGCCCACCATCCCCATTCCCACAATCAACCCTCACCTCTGGCAACCACTGATCTGTTCTCTGTATCTATGAGTTTCGTATTTGTCTTTCTTGGTCTCAGTTATTTCACTTGGTACACTGCTCTCAAGGTCATCCATTAATTGTTTTGAAAAAATTTTAAAATCTTTTAAAAGCAAAGATGTGACATAAAAATCAAGTATTGGGACAAAATGATAGTTATCTGAGACATTTTAATTTATGTTGTGTTTTGAAGAAAAATATTTCAAAATATTTCATACACAAAATATTTGGGAAGCATTTATTAGGCTTTTCTACTAAAAACAGAACTGCTGCTACTTTTGAAACCTGGGTTCGAGTTCATAAGGCTGACTAGTTTCAATAAAATAAGTAACTATTACATCATGCATTTTTATTTTTATTTTTGTTATATATGGCTTTGGATTACTATAATATTTGCATTTCCTCAGTAATTTATTTTCTTTAAAGGAATATATTTTATTCCTTTATTATATTCTTTTTGTGGAACTAGAGGTTAGAGACTTTAGGGAAGACATGCTTATGAATATAGAAGTGAGATGGCTTGTAATTTTCTAAACACTAGTCTAAGATTAGAAACTATTTAAGGACAGACGAATATTTGTAACTGAATTTAAATTTTGTAATATCTGAATCTGTGTTTGTCTCTGATGGCACTTTTATTATTATTGCTTTTGAAAAAAATGAAAACAAATCAAAATCTTCCTCTTCTTCTACCTTTTAAATATGTTAATTAGTGTTTCATAATTCTCTTAGCACATGTCCCTAAATTTAAAAATATTGAAAATGATTTTTAAATTTTTATCACTTAAATAAATTTCTTATTAAAAATTAATATACAAATTTCATCACATTTGGTGCACACTTCAGGATATCTAAATAAGAAAATGTAAGCTCTCATTTTCATAAACACAGGGCTGTTTTGAGTGCCTGGGGAATAGTTTCAGTTTAGAGTAATATTTAATATGCTCAACACACACAGAAGATTGGAATATTTCTGTTTCCCTAATGTATGCAGCCACCGTCTTGAAGGGTCATGAATTCCTATGAACAAGGTTCAGGAGATTATCCATCACATAATTTGAAGCTACACTGAAGGGTTCTTCTTCAGAGGGACCCACCCCCCTCTTCATTCAGATTCCTGGTTTAGAATTAAGGGTCTGCGAATCTTCATGAGTCTAACTCAAGTTAGACATCTGTCCACTGGAGCGTTTATGTTTTAATTGTTACAGAAATCTTCAATACAAGAGCTTTGGTGGGAGCCGTACTGCTTTCTTGAGTCCCTAAAATCAATTCAAACTACTCTACTACATTCCTAAACCTATAGCTTATTGTTGTAATTTTATTCTCATTTTTTCTATCTGTTTAGCACTACCACCCCCTTATTTTAGCCTATCCACTCACCCTCATCCCTACCCTGTTGTTATTCAAGGATAAGGTATCCTGTTCATCATGGCAGATTTAATGCCTTGGAAATATGTCTCTGACCTTCCAGAGAATTATAGTTAAAGTATGGCTGACCAGGTTGGAAATAATAGAACTATTTTAATAGTCTCATTTTCTTACCCTTACCCCTTTATACACTTGGAAAATTCTGGCATTTCAACCAGCATACCACAAGATATGATAAAGCATAGTCTTCATTTAGTCAAATTAGCAGGCTATAAATGAAAATCTCTGAATCCTTAAAATCTTGTAGGTAAATTCTGAAAGAGAAACCAAAGGACTGAGATTTTTCTACCTGGTTTTGCAGCTGTTTGTTCCCACTTGTTCTTGTGAATGACCTTAGTCTCAAAGCATTCTTCTCCAACCTTCTTGATAAACCCAACTTGACCAACCAAAGCTTCCTAACCTATAAGAACCATTCTTTTCCTTTCTGAGATACATTTTTGATAAACTATTTCTAAAACCAACTGAAACTAAGGAATTTTACTAAGACTTTATACAACCTTTTTCTGTCTCTCCCTCCATCCCTTTCTCTCTCACTCTTTCAATCTTTCTCAAATTAGAACAACTTTTTTTGAGCCTTCTCATGTCTGGCATTTTTTTAAAATAAAGGTTGCCACAGTTTTTAATGATGTAATTTGGATCAGAACTGTATTCTCTGCTACTCAACATGAGACAACTTCCATGACAATAGAACATGCCAGAAATCCTTTGACATCTGTCTTCAGAGCTACAGTAACTATACAGTGAAGTCCTGCTTATGACAAGTACTGTTTCCTATATTTTAAAGTGTCCCTTGACATTAGTTTCTTGATTTGTTTTGCTTTACTCAGGGATCTTATAGATCAGGTGGGATAGGACTAAGCATCTCAGGGCCTGATTATCTGTAGTCTGTTCATTGTCTTGAATATTGGCAGTTATCGCACTTTCAGTAAACCACAGATTTATGGTGGTGATAGCCCTAAATACCTAAAATAACCAAGATTCGTGAAAATTAACAAAAAGAAACCTCACTTCAAATGGAATCACGAAGCTGGAAAAGAGAATGCCTGTGACACTTAATGCACACAGCTGACCCCAACAGGAAGACACTTGCCATGGCTCACCCATAGCATGGTTACCATTTTACTATCTCAGCAGGAGAAAGAAAAGACCCCTCCTTGCCCAGCCACAGCTCAGTCACAGGAAGACCAGAACCGTAACACAACCAAGGAAACATAACTCTACTTCAAACTTTCAGTTTCCTCCAGTGGACTATTCATTTACAATAACCTCACCCCAAAGTCCACAAGAAATGTGCCTGCTTTTGTTTCTCTGGACTTTCGTGTTACTTACCTTTGGTCTGTGTACACGGAATTATAATTCTTTGTTGCTCCCAAATAAACTCACTTTGCTGGAGAAATAACTGGCTCTTAGTTTAAGGTCAACAAATTCTACCAAGGCAAATTAGAACTTCAGTGTCCACTCTGCAGAATTTAGGATAACTAATATAACCCATTTATGTGCATTAGAATACAAGATTTCAAAGATTTTAAACAATCACTAGTCAGCATTTCTGTCTGGCATGACGGGACCACTGCAAGACAAGAAATTTCTAAAATTATTTCTTAGACACTTATAAATAAAACCTAATGAAAAGTAGAATACCTAACATCTAAACTTAAACTCTCCTCACTCTATTCTAATACAAATCTTGATTAGCATCTTGCTTCCTCATACCTCAACTCCTTTGTCCTCTTGATGTTTTTTCTGTCTCTTGCACTGTCCTTTTCTGCTTTGTGCACTGTCCTTTCTTCTTAATAAACATTATCGTAATATCTTAGTAGTAGTTTGAAATAATGACCAAGTCCTGGTTCTTTCTTTTCCTATCTTGCTGGAAATCATATTTGCATAATCTACTCATAGTTAGAAAAAAAAGTCACTGAAAAATTTAAGATTCCCTGATCTCTCTCAATTCTCTTATCTCTTTGTGGATCCTGATTGTGTGAAAACTTGGATACAAAAAGCAGGAAGGATTGATTGCCAAAATGCTATCAAATATATGGATCGAAATTTGATAATGAATAAATATAAAATAAGTATTAGAGTAAACCAAACCGCATTCGTGTCTATATCTGAGGTCCTTTACTTAAAACTGATTGATGAAAAATTCAGTCTGGTACACAGAAGGACAAAAAGAGCATCTATTTCAAAAGCCACGTAAAAGCCACCTTCTGAGAATCCACTGCTCAAGATAAGGGTGACAACATCACCAAATCTATATCTATGCTCTTTGTTAATCATCTTAAACTTTCTGTTAGGGAAAAGTATGGTGGCAGATTGTCTACTACCCCTGAATTACAAGGGCTTGCTGAGTTCTTAGAAGATACTTTGACTCAGGAATTACATATCAGATTAATAGTTTCAAATGTCAAGCAGTAAGCTAAACCATGGATAAGGACACTCGTGCTTCCAAGCTGGAAAAAACACATTGTCATATTGTAAGAAAAAGGAACACTGGAAGAAACATTGTCTAATAAAATGACACCTCTTCAAGGATGCATCCCCTCTTATCCGCCCACAGTTTTCCTCAACAAAAAAGAATGTAATTATTAAAATTATTTCTAAGTAGTATGAAGGCTATATTATCTACCAAAAATCCTCTCTTATTTTCATTTCTTCCTCAACTTCACAAAAGATTTGCAGGAATAATCTCAAAAACCTTCAACTACTTCAGCTACTTCCTTTACACTTTTTTGTTGATGTTTGTTTAGTGATTCTGCTATGATGAATATGTAAGGAAGTAACTCACTTTGTATAGGTGGTACAGTTTTAAATAGTGGACCAGTCTCTTTCTGGAAATGTTAGAACAAGAAAAAAATCACTGGCCTATAATTTGAGAATGGACCACTTTGGTAAGACTTCTAAAGTACATCTTATTAGACTAAAATCAAAGTGAATGAATGCATTCATTCAGGAGGCTTCTAGGCAGAATCTATTTTCTTGCCTTTTTTAAACTCTAGAACTTGCCCAAATTCCTTGACTCATGACCCCTTCCTTAACCTTCAAAGGGCATTACTCTAACCATTGATTTAATAGCTACATCTTTTCCTGACTTTGACCCTCTCGACTTCCTCCTATAAGGACCCTTGTGGGTACATTGTGCTTACCTAGATAATCCAGGATAATTTCTCCATCACAAGGTTCTTAATGAAACCGCATCTTAAAAATCTTTTTTTGCCAACATATATATTGTAGGCTAAGATATGTATATTTTGGTGAGTCATTACTCAGCCTACTGTAGTTACTCTCTACGGTCATCTTAGACCTTGATCTGGCCTCTGATTGTCCTTGTCTCTAAGACAGTTTAGACATAGGATGCATAACCTAACAGTTTTTTACTGATTTAGTTATAGCCTTACCAAAAGAGTTCTGGGGATAGGGGAAAGCTTAAAAAGATTGAAGCTCAATACAATTGCATACTTCCAGAAAGGAGTTATTAATCCCTTTACTGGGCACTGTAATAGCTTTGTTTTGCTGTTCAAAAAGATGAATAGTTGAGGCTACTATTTTGAATATATAAGACTGAAAATGTTTCACAGGTTTAGATATTGAAAGAACTCACAAGAATCTACAGAGCATAACCTTATAAAGCTTTTATTTAAAGACAAATATACGGTACAGCAAAGATGGACAGTACAAGCAACACTCCTCGAAGAAATTCGAGGAGCAAGCTTTCCTCAGGCCTTATGTGCACATGGACGTGTTTTGTCTCCCATGTAAACCCCGCCTTTATGATGAATCATAACTTCTGGATAACTCAAAGCAGATGTTCCCAGCTAGATATTTGGTTAAGAAGTCTAGTCAAGCTGTCTAATTTGTTATGCCTTTTGAATACCATCCGTGAACATATTGACCCTGGGGGTATCCAAGTGTATTTTGCACTTTAAATAGCATGTCATAAATTCCACTGTTTTTATCTTACCCAAATGTCAAGGCCATACATCCTGACATACTTAGCAATTAAGATAGAGTTTACCAGTTCAGCTGTAAGTGAACACTGTCTTACAAAGTCAACCACCTAACACTTTAACACTTTTTAATTATGGATCACTATGCTTAGTTCTTCCCATGCATTTTTTGCAACATTTATAGAACGTATGCAAAGGAGAAACTCTTAAACGTTAATTATATTTGCATCATCAAATGAGACATAGGTAAATTTATCAAATTATTCTTACCAAGTGCATTAGTATTTCACTAAGTAACAGTCATATTAGTAAAATAAAGTGATTTACAAATAAGTCATTTAGAATTATAATAGTATTTTTAGGATTTCTCAACAAAGGTAGTCATTGCCTATGTTATCAAATGTTGCTATAGATTATGGTGTATGTAAAGAGTCAAATTTTTGTTCATTCTGGTTTCCAAGTCTATTATGGGCATATGACCTAGTTTATATTATAATATTGTATTCACCTGGTTTTACAGCGAGTCATATATACATGTAAACCCTTCCTCCTACCCCCAACACAAACACATCCACACAGGTAACTTCTTGGTTAAAGGGAATAGGCTCCCAATTCCAACTACTCTGTTAAGTACCTCTGGTGTGTCCCTCTATGTGGGACCTTGGCTGCTGGGGGGCACCTATACAAGTAACATTCTCCAGTTAGGGATTTCCATAGAATAGGGGGACACTGAATCTCCCAAAAGTTCACTGCTTTTACTCCTGTTGTCAAGACCCAGACCACTGTCCTTGAACTACCTCCGAATTCATCTCAAGCAGCATACTGAATAGACTCTCTTGGTTCTGTGTTTGTGCTCCCTCTCATCTTTATTCCTATCATGCTGTTTAACTATCTTTTCAAGTTATTTTATTCATTTTTCAAAGAAGCGAAATCTGTCTAGGCTATTTGCATAATTTTTCTTTCTTCTGAAATAAATTCCCTTTAAGCAGCCAATAAAAGACAGTAAGATTTTTTCCTCAGTATGTCTGTCATTAGTAAAGGCAAATTCGGCTTACCCAAGGGCTGCTAGGCTAGTGTTGATTTCTCTTCAGGCTCTTTTAGGTGGGATATTTTGATCAATGTTAGTTTGTCTATCAAATGTGGTGTTGTCTTAGAGTACTTGTTTCATAATTACAAATTGAGTACATATTTAAGACTCAAAAATGTTGAGTTCCCTTAGACAATATCACCTGAATTGTACTCATTCAAAATGTACTTTCGTTTGTGTGAACAAGCTCCTCATTGCAGCCATCAGGACTGTTTGAAGCTAGAATCTGTGTCATCAGCTCACCTCTAAAAAAATATTGGTGTCTCTTGTGCAAGTATTTCTTATCTTAGCAATTTATCTTTATCCACTATGATCTATAGTCAAATGGCAAGATTCATCAGCTTTTCTATAAGCAGCTGATACCTAATTAGCCAGGAATGGAGCTGATGATGTTTTGCAGTGGGTAGTCATGCTGGACTAGTAAACAATGCATTTTGTGATACCAGTATATGTGCATCTAAGGGTTCCTTTATTAAATCAGAATATTTATATCCCCCAAGTATCAATATTGTTTTAAATTAAACCCTTGAGTACATTTAGAGTATTCTAAATTTTCTTCACCAGCCCCATGGTACTCATCCCAGTGCAAATGACCTGATGTTCCCTATAGGGGATTGTGCCAAGAGACTCTGGCTTTCTTGTCACACAGAATCATAAACCTCTCCTGTTTTAATTGGTATTGAATCTGAGAGTATTGTAGACACCAGTTTTCTATAATCATCAGATTTTTCAAAATTTATTCAGGTCAAGGTAAAGTAAGTGAATCTGTCATTGTAATTTTACAACGTGCATAGTTCATAGGGTCGTATAACCTAGTCTCATATAGTCACTTGTTAAAATGTTAGTGACTACTTTATTTATTTATTACCTTTTAAATGTTATTTTTAATTGAGCCCAAGAATACTATATAGTTTAATTATCCCAGGATTTGTCATATTTTTTCTTATTGCTCCTTTTTTTTCATAATCCTGAAAATTTTCCCATTACTTAGCTCCATTCAACTAAGCTAAACTCTTAACAGTTTCCCACACATTATCTCTTCTCCTTGACAATAAAATGACTTATGAGGCACAAGTAATTAGAGTTCATTTTATCAGAGCACCAGTCATCACTTGGTAAGGGACACAGAGACAGTGGAAATCTTAACATATCATTCAGAAAGTACAAGTCATAATTTGGTAGCTTCAGCTGCTTCACTGTTACCTTCAATTTCACTAGAAATTTATTTAAAAGAAACACTACATTGTTAGCTGATGTACCTTTTGAAACTTTATTTTGAAGTACCTTTAGCTATTCATTCAGCCCTGGATTCATGAACTTGGTGTTTTATAATTTTCCTCCTGTCAGTGGATGTAGTGCTTGTGCAGCCAAAACCCAGAGAGGGCAATGAAGTCAACCTGGAAACCACAGTGAGCCCCCTCAGCTTTATTCCTGTCAAAGCATGTCTTAGCCATTATGACTTAAATTGTATTGTCAGGGATAGTTTCAAGTATCCCATTCTTATTGCCAACTGCAAAGATCCAATAATTTGGACCTTCCAAAGGTCTCAGAATTTGTACAGAGCTTCCTCACATAAGACATTTTAAAGCAAAAAGATTCAGAGAATGAGAGCAGTGGGATCCACGAGACGTCCAGCAGCAAGATCTCGGGATTTTTACTGATGCACAGATGCTCTTGGTCTCCAAATTGAACTACCAATAATTGTACATGGAATCTTGACTTTAAAAAATTCAACACAGAAGTAATATCCCTGTGGGGTTTTTATGTTCCTCTGGTCACTTATTTAAGCCAGGCTGCCTAACCAGTTAAGTCAGCTCGCAACCATCAGTTAAAAAATATAAAAGTCCTGCAGCTCCCACTGTCCAAGGGCAACACCTCAGGAGGAGCACAGGGTGAGCCATCAGCACCTGAGGGACAGGAAGGGACCTGGGTAGGCACTATCAATATCTCTAGGGAATGTCTTGAAATTAATATATATTTCACCATACCATAAAGTGAGAAAAAAAGATTTATTTAGTGCTTCTTATGTGACAGATGTTATTATACTTAGGGCTTTACACTCATTATCTTTGTTCCTAGCAAAATAACTATTATCAGTTCCTTTTTATAGATGAGGACATTAAGGCTCATAAACTCAGACTGGTAGCTACTTGTCCCAGTCCACTCAGCTAGTTAACAGGTGGAGATGGTTTTGACTCAAAGCCAGTCCTTTTAACTCCCAGTTCACCACAGAGCACATGGAGCACAGCCCTGGGAGACTTAGAAGAGAATTAATGTTCACAAACATCATTCTGACACTGAAAGATTCCTAATCTTCAAAGATAAATTATATTCAGTTAACCCTGTCTCTTAAAAAGAAAAAGAGTGACTGAGACTAACTGATAAAATATTAAACAGTATTAAAATGAAATAGAACCTCTGGTAGCCCAGAAGTTGCTGAGTAGAACAATGTTTTTGCTATGTATATAAATCAAAGTTAATTACATTTTATTCTATATATTTTTAAAAACGCAAAACAAAACAAAACAAAACAAAACAAAACTATCTCTGGGAAGTTGAGAAGTCATCAGGGAGGCTTGGACTTTAAATAGCACAACACAAATGACTCTGTCCTTATCATGACTAAAAGTTAAAACTGACAAAACCCTAATTCAGTTGTAAATTCACTCTCTCTTAAACAGAAAGATTAAAAGTTGTCTACATTAAAACCAAAGATATTCTGTTTATCCAAATATAGCTTAAAGAAAGTGAATAGACAAGCTAAAATAAAAATAATGGACATAAAAGTAAAAAAGTGATAGTTGTCATAGTATAATGAGTATGTAAAAATAAATAAAAAGCAAAATAATTTAATTTAAGGAAAATAAAGCCTTAACGAGGTTATTCATTCAAGAGGAAACTTGGGTAGCCAATAGGCATACGAAAAGGTGCTTATTATCTATCATTAAAAGTTATCAAAATGAAAACCAAAATAACGGATAACATTTTCCCTATTTTTATTTGATAAAAATGTTAAAACTCAAAAGAGTATCAGTCATTGTTAAGTATTTGAAGGAAGCCAACAGAACTTTACATTCCTGGTATAAAGGTAAATTTATACTAATATTTGATGTTGTAAATAATTTATGCCAATAGTTTAGTTGATGAGGTACATTTTCTAGTAAATTTAAAAGTAAGTACAGCATAGAAAATATAGACAACAATACTGTAATAACTATCTATGGTGCCAGTGGGTACTGGAAATACCAGGTGGAACACTTTGTAAAGCATATGTCTAATCACTATACTGTATACCTGAAACCAATACAAAATAATATTGAAAGTAAACTGTAATTGAAGTTTTAAATTAAAAAATAATATATAAAATAAAAGTATTTATATTATACTATTCAGCAAATCCACTCCTGTGCATATGAGCTAGAGCAGTGTTTTTTCCAACATTTAACAGTGACTTACAGTAAGATATGCATTTACCATCGCAACATTGTAAACACATGCTTGCAAACATTTGTGTTTATACACATAAACAAAAGAACAATAAAATATTTTCACAATTTTTGTATGTGTATAAACAAAAATTCAATGAAACAATATTTGCCCAACAATTTGCAATGAACAATAAAACTAATGAGTTTTATTTAGTTCTTTCTGTTCTTTATTATGCACCCTGTTACATTCACAAATATAGGACTAATCTTCTAAATTACTTCTGTGACTCTGACATATGGCAACTCACAGACTGAAAAACACTATTCTGAAAATGTGTATAGGGTATAATACTCTTGTGTATGTGTACTACGATACGTATACAAGAATTTTTGAATGAGCAAAATTTTTTATAGTAAAAGTAGAAAATAATTCTTCTAAAAAGGATAAATTAAAATGCACATTGTGGCATACTAAATCACATAATATGTTAGTTATGAAAATAGAACACCTGGAGATGAACTACATATCATAATATATATAAATTTCACATACATAATATAAAGCAAAAAGTCAAGTTGCAGAACTATGTAGAAAATGTAATTCTATTTTTGATTTTAAAAATATAAAACCAATCATTAGTATTTGAATATAAAAAAATGAAGGGCTGCTCTATGCCCGATTTGATACACTGATTGCTATTTGGCAAGAGCACATAGGTGATTTCAAAAGAGGACATAGGTGGTAGTTTATTCTTAAATATCGACGTGCTTATGTGTATAATTACTGTATCACTGTTAATTTTAACTTACTTTTAACATAAGATCTATATTTTTCATCTTTCGTATTCAACATTTAATAAAAATATTTCTAATATATTGATTTATGAAGATATAATTTTAAATGTGTACATAATTTTAAAATAAATTGAAATGCACCATAAGAAATAACAGATCTAAAAGGGATATATCTACTATATAGAATATATATAGAATATAGTAGATATTTGCCAAAGACAAAGGTGTTCTCTTCATTTTGAGAACTAAAAACATTCTGACCTCAACAATGGCTTATTTTAGCTTCATTTTATTTATTTTTTTAAATCAAAAGACACTAGACAAATAAGGCTAATAGAAAATATTTTACTCTCATATATATGTATATGTATATATCAACAACAATATCAAATATCCCTATTTCTTTATCATTTGCTATTTGCTTTAAGTACTTTGCTCACAAAGCTTCCCCGTTTTACACAGGGGAAGAAATTGAGGCACAGAATAGTTAAGTAACCTACCTAAGGACACACAGCAAGAAAATTGTGGAACCAGGGCTTGAATGACTCAAAATTTTAGTTTATGGGAAAAAAAATCCAAGGACACAATTCTCACCAAGACTTTAACTACGTATTGCTAATAAATAGTTAGGAACAGCTGCAATTAAACTGTTTGATTTCTATTTGTGAGTACATTATATATTTGCAGTACTTAAGTATGTTCCACCTACTATTACAAATTCCAACATAATACTCTTTAAAGTATCCCCAGTGAAAATACTTCTTATATATAATTAGCACTTTTTTTATTACACAGTTATCATAAACAATAAACTTGGAGTCAGACTATGGATATATAAGGTTAAAATTAAGAATTTTAGTGGAGAAAAGGGGAAAATGCCCTGTGAAAATACAAGTGAAGGAATACCAATGGTGCTTCTTGAATATCTGCATGTGAAAATTAAACTGCAGTTTTCTCCCCAAGAATTTCCTGTCACCTCCAAGTTAAATTATAGTAAAACATACTTTGTGCATGTGTATGTATATTTGTGATTCAAATTAGCTTTCAATATCATTTTTGTCCATTCTGTTTTATGTTTACCTGAATGGCTGTTGGTGGCATCTGCTGTGGGACCAATGAGAATAGGGACCTGGTGTGTCACACTTTTTGACTTCTGCTGTTCTAAATGTGTGTGCTTATGATCTGTCATCCATAAAATGTTAAGCGTCTTTTAAGCAGAATGGACCGTGTTGCTTTGGGAGGTTTTCTATCTTAACATATTATTTTTAAAGCCATTTCATAAGGTGTCCCTTTATAGAGAAAAAAATAACATGTTGAGTAAAAGAATGTAACTCAGTTTTTGGATAATCTTGAACAAACCAAATTTCTACAACCTAAAATGTTTTAAATATAAAGTGAGAGATATCTCTCCTTTCTCTTCTCTCTTCTCTGCTATGAATACACTAAAAAATTCAATAAAATTTGGAGCGCTATTATCTACCATACTCTTGTTAAGCCATCTCTCTTATGAAGTGTCAAAGCAACAGAAAGAGAAAATTATCTACAAGAAAATTCTGGAATGCAAAATAATTCTATAAATTAATACATTACTTAAAATTTAATAAATGCATTTAAAGAATCCATAAACTGAATACTCTATTATTTCTTTTGGCCTTTGGTTTGGCATAATTTGGGAGTCTTTTCTTATTCTTAGTGTCTTCAAATTCAGACACTCATGTTTCCTAAATTGCCTGAGTCACCAGACTGTGCTAGGTACAGTAGGTAAAGTTTCAATCTTAATTTATTCTGCATAGATTTACCTATGTTAATTCCACACCTCACCTTGCTTCCTGAGATACCTAAATTCTCTGATTCCTGATCCTGTCTTGACTTTGTCAGAATGAATAGTCTTGGTTCACAATAGTTTTGTGGCCAACAATTAGGTTTCATCTTTTCCTATTCTTTCAAGTGAGTCACTGATTCTTCCTTCTAATGTCAAAAACTATGCTGATATCTCTCCTCACCTATTGTCTTTATCATTCTCTTTGTCTTTTAAAGTCTTTAATGAGAAGTTCATGCATGTTACTACATATTACCAGTACCCACTAGTCCTAAATTTAAAAATGACAAAAAGGATTTGAAAACTTTTAGACTACATAGAATAATACAACATAATAAATATTAACCTTCTATGTTGGGGAAAGAGTTATAAGAAAGTGAAGAATGAAGATTCTAGCAGTCTTCATTTCTTTGAACATTTAGTTGATCTATTGAATAGCAATGTATGGTCCTTCTTAGCTGAAATTCTGACAGACCCACATTGCTGGAACTAAAATCCCTGTAATAAACTTCTCAAATGTAATGGAGAAAAGAGTCTTTATTTTTTCCCCTTTGTTTTAAAAGTCTTTAAGGCATTCACTGATATGATGCTCCTTAGGAAAAATAATGCTATACTTTGGACATGTTGAATTACATAGGTGTATTCAAACTGTACATTTTATAACCAATAACATTTACATAGTTTATTTTTGAAGTATATAAAACCTTCCTTCCCTAAATGCAAGCAGAGAATTAGTTTTTTTAATATCTTATAAGAAATACACATGATTATTTATCTTTAATATATATATGGTTATGTATATTCATCACTCTTGAATATCACATTACTGACAACACACATTTAAATTATGAATTAAAACTGATTTATTTAAAATTACACTATCTACTAAACTTCAGAAATAACCATCTAAATAAGCAATATTTTATTTATCATCTTAGGATAAACTGTTGTAAAATTACTTTCTAGGTAAGGGCTATCAAAAACCCTTTACTCATTAATTATTGTGATATTCTGGTCTTCCTTTTATATGAATGTATTATAATTGCCTTATTCTTGTACTAAATATCACAAAATAAGTGAGAATGCTTGTTTATCATTTGATCATTGATTTGTCATGCAAGTTCTGTGAAAATCATAATACCTTAAAAATACACTAACGTTAATATATTCCATACACTTCTAAACATTCTTCATCCTCTAAATGGAGTGTATTTTACTGGTGAATTATTAGCTTTTTAATTGTACAGATAAAGATGAAGTAAGGTAGTACTGAGTAAATAATAGTGAATATAAAATACTGAACTTCAATTCAAATGGCTTGATTCTTGTTCAGAGGTTGACTTTCTATAATGAGGAGATAATGGGAAAATAAAATAATAATGCAGGTAAAATTATTTGTTAGTTGTACAACATATGGTACTCCAAGTTAAATTATAATGATTTTTAAAGGTTTAGAATAATCTCAGAGTTTATAAGAAGATCTCAAAAGTGTGTAGAAAGTAGATGTTTAAAATTACCGTTTTGAACATGTTTCTTATGGATTGCATACATGCTTCAAAGCAACTAATAATATTCACAAAGTTTTAAACTAAGTTAGTATGTTAAGAATATCATAAATATTGCTTAAAAGTTATATGCTGCAACAGACCATTTTTTTTAATTAAAGAAGTTTATTTGAAGGATGAGTTATGTAATGTAATTTGAAAATAGATTGGCTAGGCTTTATTTTCCTGGAATTACTATAATGCATCATAAATAAAACTCCTATCACACACACACACACACACACACACACTTATCTGAGGCAGGTAAAATGTAGCCTCTATGGTACAAAATGATTTTAAGTACTGCCCCTTCCCATGCTAATGTTACTTTGCTTTGAACTTTCTGCAATTGAAGTCATAGATGAGGACCTCGAACTGACAGGTGTGCGAATCACATATTGTACAATGAGCAAGACTTAATACTTACAGATATTCCAATAAGTATGCCACATGCTTCCTATATTTCATAACCCACATTACTGGCAGACCACATTTTTAAAAAAATATAAATCTCATGTCAATGCTTTGCATAAAATCATTCATTAGCTTCCCATTCAAAAAGACAAGAAGTGAAATGCAAACTCTTTAATGTGGAGGGAAGAAGCTTCCACTATTTGGCTGTCTGCCATCACTAACCATTCCAGTCTCATTCATCAAACAACTATCCTCCTTTGGATGATTCAGGCCCCCAGCTGCTACTGAGTTAATGAAGTATTTCTGGCACTTTCCTAACTAAAATCTTGATTCTTACTATTTTCTCAGTCTAGAACAGTCCTCCAATCTCCCTGCTATTCTTAGGTTCACTAATTCTCACTTAAATTTAGGATTCCATACTAATATTACTACTGATCAGTTCTTATTGCCTTATGCTTATATTATAATTTATTTCTCTTCTTTCTTAATACTTGGAACTTGCACTGATATAACTATTTGTGTGCTTATTTGTTTATGATTATTTCTTCTTCTAGAGTATGAGTTTCCAGGGGAAATGATTTTCGATCATCATTGCATCCCCAGCAATATGAGCACTATCTGATACTTAATAGGCACTTCATTACATGTAAAAAAATAATTAAAAATACTAATATGACATCACTTGGAAAATATATTTCTGAATAGTTATTGTGGGCCATGTCCATATGTTAGATTTTGTTGGTACAGGCAAATAGAGCTGCTCTTCTCCTAGAACTTACAGTCTAATGATCAGTAATACAAACAAGCATTATACAAATTTATTAGGTAGAGGCCAAGTTCTACCTGGTAGTATTATGGCATTTATAGGTACATAAGCTCCCTCTGGGCAGTGTTTGTTAATTAAAAATGAAAGGTACAAGAGAGGGAATATAACTGGCGTTGTGAGAAGCTCCACTTAAAAAAGAGTGAAAAAATGTGTGTAGTTGAATTTAATAGTGCAATAATAGGAATACAATAAAAACAGAGATTTGATGAATATGTAGGAGTATGTGTGTGTGTGTGTGTTTTAGAAAAACATTTCTGAAAAGAGGATAAAGACTAATTCGAGGTAAAGTCACATATGAACAACATGAGAATCTCCTGGGAGTTGGTTAAAATAGATTATCTCAGGCTTACCCAGAATTGCTGAGTTGGAATGTACATTTTAGAAAGATCCCAGCTGATTTGTATACATTTGTAAAGTTTGGAGACACTGCTATAGAGGATGGGCTAGGGGGAAGAAAAAAAATAGAGTTAAAAACAAATGGATGAGACTATGCCTGGGTAGCTCAGTTACTTAGAGTGTTGTTGATCTGTCAAGGTTGCAGGTTTGATCCCAGGTCAGGGAACATACAATAATCAACCAATGAATACACAATAAATGGAACAATAAAAATCTCTCTCTCTCTCTCTCTCTGTTTCTCTCTCTCAAATCAATAAAATTTTATTTTTAAAAACCAAATGGATGAAAATTTATTTCAAAATCACAGAGGCTTAAGGATAATAACAAGGAATAAAACAGGATGTCTAAATTTAAGTATACATGAAATACAACCTTTTCAAATTGAAGTCCATGTTCAAAGACCTCACATTATTTTACTGCAGTGGGAGAAAACATTGTTCAGCAGGTATTTATCTCCTGTTCTCACTTCCCACCTCCATGGAAACAGGTGATGATGCCATTACAAAAATTACCTTATCAATCTCAGTGCTCATCTCCCTTGACTTTTGTCTTGGTCATGCTAGGTTATGTGCCAATGAGATACTTGCAGACATGAAGCAAACAGTGAATTTCAACACATTTTCATATTTGGGGTTGCTTTTTTTTTTTTTCCTTATGCTATTTCCAAGAGAAGAATATATCGTGGGTGGCCATCTAGGATGAAAAATGCTAACAGATACATTGAGATGACCTGAATTGAATCATTCCTTTCAAATATATTGTGTCTACTCTAAAATATTCTTTATTTTATTTACACTTACAGTTTTCTTTAAGAATGAAACAGCAATGACAAAAATCTGTTGGACTTGTGAATGAATAGCATTAATTTAGGAATATTGGAACTTAAGTTTTTCCATTATGAACATCTAATTGTATGTCCTTCCAAGATTTTATATTATCAAATATATGTCATGTAAAATTTTTATAAAGTTTATTAAAAATATTTTACAACTGTATTGATATAACAAACAATAGCTTGTTTATCAAGGTGTTTATTTAATACCCAGAGAGAAAAGTGGGGGAAGGTGAGGGAGTGGAGGGATTGACCAAAAAGAAAAAAAGACTCATGGGCATGGGCAAGAGTGTGGTGATTGCTAGGGGGTGAGGGGGATATAAGGGGACTTAATGGTAATGGGAAAAAATACGATAAAGATTAAAAATTTAAAAATAAAGTAAAATATATCTGTATTCACCTGCTGAATTGATTACATTTCTTTAGTGAACTGTGATTAATACAGAAGGAAAGGAAATTTCATTTCACATTTTCTATTCCTCTAAATATAAAGCATGTTGTCCATTACCTGTTATGACGTCTGTGGTTCAGGGATTTGGAAGGGGCTTAGCTCAACCATTCCATCTCAGTTTCTCTTATGTGGCTGGAGCTGGAATAACAGACGTCTGCAGCAAGTGTGGGCTGGCCCTGGTTGTTTGTCTCTACCACTTTCACAGTTCCAAAGTTTGTTCATGTGGTCATTCATTCTCTTTGCTGTGCTACAGAACAGTCAGGCTGTTCACAGGAAAACTAGAGCTCCCGTACACATAATCTGGAGAGACAGGCAGCAGTTGCACAGCTATTGAGAACCTAGTTCCAAAAGGCAGTAGTATCACTTCTTCTCTACAGCCTTGTCAATAGTCACAAGAGGTGGCACAGAATCAAAGTGGTAGAGACTGGGACCCCTCTTCCTGATGGAAGAAACATCAAGCAAGTTGGTAGACATATTCTGAAATTACAGAAGATGATTAGGTAAGCCATGGTGATATTAGAGATTTCACATGATCTTATAAAGTTTTATAGAAGCTTTTATAACTAAATTTTCATTGAAATCTTTAAAAAGTAAACTTCATAATGGTCTAAATAAGGAGTTCAATTAAGAAAAAATAATATATATGCATATCTTACCTGGCACTCTTTTAGATAAGAAATATTAGTGGCAATTGCTTACAACTTAGTTTTTAAATTATAGGATAAGATTGGATTAGAAATGGAATTAAAAATGGGTCAATATAATTTATAGATATTTAGAGTAATCACAGGAGCTTTGAGTCTCTTGTTGGAGAAAAGTTGATAATGTGTTAATTTGTACACAAAGGAAGTTAAAACCTGCTACACACGTGCTGTTTCATTTTTGTATTTCAGACGTCAGATACAGGTAAGAAGGAGTTTATTGATACCAATAAAGGGCATAATGTAACATACTATCTTTTTGAAATGTCGAATTCTCCTTTCACTTTTTTTTTTTTTTTACTTAAGAGCAAGAGAGAAGCTAGAATATCATAGTCCCTAAGTTGTTCTGTGAGCAGAGTTACAACTGTAATTTTGCCAGTGAGAGAGACTGCAGAAGGTTTGGAAGACGGAATAGACTTTGAAAGCATCTTTAGATGGTAGCTGAAGATGATTGCATGGGAGACTGGCAAAGTGCAGTTTACTGTGGCTTCTGGACGGACATTCCCAGATCAATTCTCTGTTACAGTGCGGGACAAGTCTGTACTTCTGGATTTCCTGATTTAATGGTGTTTCAGTACCTGTGCTCTTCAGCATACCAGTCATTGCACAAGCCTCTGATGCCTTGTGTTAAGTTCTTTATTACCGAAATAACTGAAAAACATTTACAATGTTTCTGGTAACCATTGCCTCATCAAACACAAAGACAACATATTTCAGAAAATGGTAGTAGCATTTACCATTTATGAGGATATCAGTGATATTTTTCATTATGACTTTTTCTTAGGCTGACTCAAAAGACTTAGGAAACACAATTAACACAATAAAAAGTACAAAGCTTTAAATATAAAAAGCTCATCTGAATATCTCGACACTTTTTCTATTATTATCTATCTATCATGTGCCCATACAGCTTTCCTTACCTGTATTCCTCTTTCACTTCTTCCAAATGCTTCTTTTTATCTAAATGAATATAGGTGTAAGCGAATTCATAGTTCAGTAAAATTCAATGTAGTTTTACATGATTAAAGCATATTCATGACTAATTATATACTCATGAAATATTTTATTTAGGTAGTTTCCAGAATATGAAATGTATACATACAAAATTTTTTTTCTGTGAAGGAAAAATATGTGCATTTTATAGATACAAAGTACATAATGGAGGATTAAATTTTCTGAGAATATTACATCAAATATCCCATGATAACTTTGATTCAGCAATATCCTCAAAGTGTTTTTGGTAAAGGAATTCTGCTAAACTCTTCATCATAGAAAAGGCTAACATAGAATGTTTGATCAGAGCTGTCAAACATTCTAAATAATTAGCAGAACAGATTTATTTACTTTCATTTTTTACCTACTTACACTGATGTCAACACTATTGAAAGTCATCACATGACTACTGTACTATGAAAATAAAGTAAAATGCATCATTAAATGTATTGATCAACAACTGTTAGTGTGAGAAAAGGGAAATATTATAGGGAAAAAGACCATCTGTTTTCTTGGAAAGACAGAGAGATGCAGAGACAAAACAAGAGCGAGAGTGAGAAGAAAGCAGGTCTATGTAATGCACACGTGGTACTCCTAGGAGGAAACTAAAAACATATACTAATATGCAAGTATCCTGATATGTGTAAGTATTATCAGTCATAGTATAATAAAATGTTGATTTGATATCAACGCTGATTCCTGAGAACCCAATGAAGTCATTAAAGTATGCAGTTTCATAATCATATTCAGAGTCTCACAATCTCTGAATATGATTATGAAGTAACTGCCCAAGATTCATTAATGTACAATTCTGCTACTCATTTTCATCAATTGGAAGTCTCAATTGAGAGATGATATTTTACTCCTGATACTATGCTAATCTGGAATCTTTTCAGACATAAATTAAATTTAAATTACGAAGCCTTACTGAATAAAATAATTTATGGTATATTAATTAGTATCAAATTAAAATTAAACTGTCTTTGTCTTTTGCAGTTATTAATTATAACTGAGACTTTTTGCTCAGGATTTTAAAAGTCAAAATTAGTTCATGTACTTCAAAAACCAGAACAGGAAGGAGAAATGTTAACAAAGTGTTACTGTATGAAATGAAATTTTATTTTGGGAAAAAAAATGATGTCAGTGTCCTTTGCTAATCTGATGCTCTTAACATTAAAATAATTTATCATTGTTGCTAAATTCAGTGTTTTATCCCATAAAACCATATTCCATATTGGTGGTCAAAACTTTTCTCAAATGTCAATCTTATTTTGGTACTTAGTCTGACAAAGACAATGTTACACACTTAACAAGTCATTTTCCCTTTCCCCTGGTCATACAGAAAAATACTACCTTGTTTCTACATTTAAGAAATTTCATTGCCATGCGACAGTTCTGGACTTTTCAATATGGACATAAATCATATTTACCAATTAAATTCCCTAAATTCCCCATAGAATTCTCCACCTTCATGTCCAACTTATCCATTTATCCAGATAGATTTCAGAGTAACGTGGAAACCAGGTGCTGGTTGGTAGGTTGGAGTACAGAAGACACCCGTTCCTCAAATATCTGCATGGAGCAGAGTCTTCTTTTCCTTTCCCCACCAACCACAGTTGACTCTTAGGTGAGTGAGTAATGCATGTGCATTGTGCAAAGGATCTTGAAACTTATTTATTAAACAGAGTAGCTCACATTAAATATTTTAATACAAGGTTCCTAATTAGAACATATGCAGACAGATATTTGCAATTAACCTAAATAGTAATAGTATAACTGTTTGGCAATAAAGTAAAACATTAATATAATAGTAACACATTTATGTATAACATTTACCCTTTCTTGAATTTATCAGAAGTTCCTTGACAAGCAGAGAACATCTTGATTTAATCAGTAACAACAAAAAATATTTTTCTGAGACAGTAAGAATTGTTCCAAGGCCACATTTTTCAATAAGGCATACCACATTTTATTGTACTTTGCTATATTCCTCTTCACAGATATAGTCTTTTTTACAAATTGAAGGTTTCTGTAACCCTGCATTGAGAACATCTATCAGCACCATTTTTTCCTTTTTTTTTTACAACAGCAGTTACTCACTTAGTGTCTCTGTGTCACTTTTTGGACATTCTCACAGTATTGTAAACTTTTTCATTATTATTATATTTCTTATGGTTATCTGTGATTAGTGATCTTTGATATTGTTATTGTAATTCATTTGGGATGTCATAAGCCATGTCCACAGAAGACAGTGAACTTAATCAATAAATATTGTGCATGTTCTGAGCTCAACCAACTGACTATTCCATTCTCTTTCCCTCTCCTCTGTTCTCCCTTTTTTCTGAGACACAATAATATTTATTTATTTACTTATTTATTTTACCTTTTTTTTAGATTTTATTTATTTATTTTTACAGAAAGGGGAAGGGTGGGAGAAAGAAAGGAAGAGAAATACCAATGCATGGTTGCCTTTTACACACCCCCACGTGGGGACCTGACCTGCAGCCCAGGCATGTACCCTGACTGGACATCTAACCTGCAACCCTTTGGTTCACAAGCTGGAACTCAATCCATGGAGCCACACCAACCAGGGGTAATAATATTTAAATTAAGCCAATTATTAACCCTATGATCATCCCTAAGTGTTCAAATGAGTGGAAGAGTTACACGATTCTTTCTTTAAGTCAAAATCTAGAAATGCTTAAGCTTCATGAGTAATGGGTGTGGAAAGCTGAAACGGCCCCAAAACTAGGCCTCTTGCACCAGTAAGCTAAGCTGTGGATACAAAGGAAAAGCTCCTGAAGAAAGTTAAGTGTTACTCTAGTGAACACACCAATGAGAAGAAAGGAAACCAGCCTTATTGCTGATATACAGAAGGTATTAGTGGCCTGGAAAGAAGATCAACCAGCCACAACATTCCCTCAAGCCAAAGCCTAACCCAGAGCAAGGGCCTAACTTGCTTCAATTCCATGAAGGCTGAGAGAGGTGGGGACCTGCAGGGGTGTCCAACCCACAGGCCACACATGGCATAGGATGGCTATGAATGCAGCCCAACACAAAATAGTAAATTCACTTAAAACTTTTGTTTTTTGCTCATCAGTTTTCATTTGTGTTTGTGTATTAATGTGTGGCCCAAGACGACCCTTCTTTTTCCAGTGTGGCCCAGAGATGCCAAAAGGTTGGACATCTCTGATGCAGAAGAAAAGGTTGATTTATGAAATTTAAGAAAAGAATCAGTTTGTAAAACATAAAAGTGCAAGGGGAGCAGCAAGTGCAGGTGGAGAAACTGCAACAGGTTATCCAGAAGATCTAAATAATTAATTAACAATTATTTCAGATAAACTTTTCCTGTGCTCACTGACACATGGAAGGTGATAATGGGCAGGTATGCCTGTGGGTGTGGCCTTCAGTTTGTGTGTTGTGTGTGGGTGTGATTGGGGTGTGGGACATACCCTGCAGTTTCCAGTCTGGGTATGGGCACCCTTCCAACCATTGCCAATCTCCATGGGACTTTGACCAGAAACAGTTGAGCTTATCATGGTTTTAAGTGGGGGGCTTGTTGGCTCTGCCAAGGGGTGGAGAGTCTCATGGTGGGTTGTATACAGATGCTAAATGCCCCCAATACATGCAACTTGTGTTTAGATGGTGGGCCTCCTTATCTGTTTGCTTGAACAGGTCTTCTGAGGTACTTCACAGTGATACCTGCACCTAAAGTCTGTGTTCAAACTATGTTTTGAATGGACATTTTAATATAAATTTATGGCATGTTAAAAACTTTGATTTAGAAAAAAACATGTTTTATTTTGCCACTATTAAGGTTTTCACATGTGGGTAAACCTTTACAGATCAATGAAAGGTTTCCAGTTTTAACTTCCAGTTTAAGGCTTCCAGTTAACTTCCAACAAACTTCCAGTTTTAAAATAAGTATAAATCTGACTTGGGTGATACCTGAAGATGAATAGTAAAAAGTGCATATGTTCCTACCCAAAGTATTATTTATTAACTCATCAAACACTTGGGTAGCTACTTTTTCCAGAAAATGTATTATGTGTTGCAGACAAAATAAGGAGACAACACTCCCTTTGCCCAAAATTTTCTTATAGAAAAGGGGAAAAATATCTTCTGTGCCATTTTGTTGACACTGGGAAATGTTTTGGTAAAGCCACTATACATGACTAGCTTTCTTTTGCAATTAAATGATGATAACTAATTGGGCTGAAAATATAGAATTTTTCTTGAATCATAGGGACCATATTCAGTGTATGTTTTTCCTAGAAATGTAAAGACTTGGAAATCCTAGTTACCATATATCCTATAGTAGGATTTGTATATCCTAAGAAAAAATTGCTAGCTCTCCAATGTTGCAGAGGTAGGAAGAAGTTACTTGAAACAGTATTAACAATAATCGTAATAATAACTCAATCATTAATGATGCTATAAAACAGTGGTTCTCAAATTATTTGCTCTTAGGAACTCTTCACAATCTTAGTATTGAGTGTGCAAACTATTTTTACTCAAATTGTAGGTCTATTATATTTTCAATATTAAAAATTAAATCTGAGAAAAATATTAATTCACTAAATAAGAATAAAAGACCCACTGCATAAAAAATATACTTTATTAAAATAACTATGCTTTCTAAAAGAAAGTGAGAATAGTGAGAATAATGACATTTTTTATATTTCAGCAAATTTTCTTAATAATTGGCTTAATGAAGGCAACTGGACTCACATGTCATTCTGCTGTTGGTCTGTGGCAATATCGCTCATTCTGTAACCTTTTGAAAAATCCACTACACATTCATGTAAGTGAAAAGAAAAATGACTGCAACAATGCTTTTGACCTCTGGAGTTCCTGGAAGTTTCTCTGGAGTTGAATTAGAGAGTCATTACTATAAAATATGTATATTATAATACCATGAAAGAGAACACTGACTCCTGGGAGATTGGTTAACTGTTTTGTAACATAGAGACAGAAAAGATGATTCTATTTAGAACTAGCCAGTGTTGACTAATATCTTAGACTATATCATGCTACTTGTTATAGTCTCAAATTTTATAGTTAATACCGACAGGTCTTTCCTGTATTGTCTGAAGTGACAGCAGAATTCATTATCTAAATCAGAAATCCTCGTCAATAACCTTCTCTATGTTGATAAACATGGCTAAATATGTTTGATTACTGCGCTATAGCCAATTTTATTCTCTTAGAAGTAATTAAGATTATAGTAGTAGGATTTGACACTTGAAAAAATTACTAGCTGACCTATAATCTGCCCCAAGTTATGTGTAGCTCTGGGTATACAGTGAGTAAAGATTTTGTAAAAAGTATCCCCTATAGTACCCTCCCCCCCAATTTTTTTCAGCAGAATCCCAAAGCCACCATTTTCTTATTAATTAAAGATGAAGTTTATTGTATTTGAAACTCTTGCCCCTCATTTTCATAGATTAGTAAAAATTATGGAACCACACAAGTATGCAATATAGTTATCTATCATTCATTAATTTCTCAACCATGCTAATTAATGATTAATTTTCTTAGTAACTCTTAGTGGTTATTGTTTTTGCATTTCATGTTTTTATTTTTGTATATGCCTACCAGTTCTACTAAGAAAAGTTAACTTTATTACATATCTCATTTACTTAGGAAAGGATTTATCCATTGACCTAAACTAAAAAAAAATAAATAAAAATCAGAAATATAGCAGGAATTGATACTGTACCAGTTGTAAAAAAGTATTTAGCTGACCAAGTGCAGTTGCTGTCTACATTTTGAATAAAGTATTTTGCAATCATATGAATCAGAAGGAAGACTGATATCTCTGGACTGGTAGAAGTTGAATATTAGAGACAAATTATTCTTAAAAACAATACTATGAATGCAAATTTTATAATGATGCATGGGGATAATTAAGCTTATTTTAAATAATTTCATTAATAATATAAAATGACTCCTATTCATTCCTTTCCTACTACATCATTAAATATTATTGAGTTAGGTCCTGACATTTTACTCAGAATTATGTTTCTGGCATTTAAGTATTCAGCTCTAAATGTTAAGGATGTCAATTATATAAGCATCCATCTTTTTCACTATGGTCTTCCATCAAACATTAATGGTAGAAGTGTTAATTCATTTCGAGTAGTCTCAAATATCTGCCCTGAAGAAGGTTGATACTATACAAGTGCTCTGACAACCTCTGGTAAGTAATTACTTTTAAAAATATTTCAGTAAATTCACCTCACACCTAGAGGCATTTTAAATTATATGCTATTAAAAAGTAATGTTTTCTCAAATGACAAGGTCATTGCAAAAAGCAAAACTACACTCTATTCTTCTTTGAGACATACTCACTCTAATAAAACTGTTACAACTTATACTTTAAACAGGAAAAGTAAGTTGTGCTACAATGAGAGACATAGAGTAATCAAGGTAAATTGATATTGATATACATATATGAACAATAAATCATTATTATGTTATGGCTTTATATGACAAAATGATATTTTTGTGAAGAGTAGGAAAGTAAGATTATATATATATAATTTGTATATATACATACAAAAATTATATAAAAGTAACATTAACATTATATATATATTAACATTAACATTATATAATCAAAAATGTACTCAAATTGTCTCTACATAACATTTCCTCCTGAGATTTCAACAGTTTTCTTCTTCTTTTGGATAATTTCTAAGTATGAAGGTGACACACAATCTAAAATTAAAAAGATAATATTCCTGAAAAAATTGGTTCTGGATATTAACATATCCATAAAAAAAATTGAATAGTAGCATTAACAAAATCACCTTCAGATATATAGTAGAACTAGATATAAAAGGCAAAACAATAAAAGTCCTAGAGGAAAACGTAGGAGGTTATTTTTATGTCCTTGTTTAGGCAAACCTTTCTTTAAAAGGACATAGAAGTGGAAAATAATACAGTTAATTATGTCAAAGTTAAGAACTCTGTTTATTGAAAGACTACTGTTAAGACAATGAAAGGACCGAACACAGAGTGGGTGACTATAATTTCAATATGTAGATCCAACAACAATTCATACCTAGAATACCAAAAGCAGAAGAGAAATGACTGCATATGAAAAAAAAGACAAGCACTCACAAAAGTTTATCCATAATCTGATAAACATAAGCAGTAGCTAAATTAGTCATTAGGAAAATGCAATTTATATTGAAAGTGCAATACTATTACACCATGAGAATAACAGCATTTTAAAAAAGACAAGTGTTAGTCAGATGTGGAGAAATTGGAGTAAAATTACTAATATATACATGTAATAAACATATAATGTATTATACATTACATATTAATGTATAAGTATATATAATATATATTTATACTATAAATACTATATAAAGTATATAAACATTTTTATATATTATATAAATATATATAATGTAAAAATTAAACTACCTGATAATTTTATGTTTTAATTTTTAAAGGTAACTTTGGATATTGATAAATTTGGTATATTGATATATTTTTCATGAAACTGTGACATTTTGCAGCCTTGTTACCACCTGTACATGTCTTGAAATTGTCATATTATGAATATATAGTTAGATTGTTAACAATGCTAATTTTTTGTAAAGCATTTAAAAATGTTACATAAGAACAAATATTAGTTTGAGATGCAGGTTTCATACTAAGTAATACTTCCATTGTGCATAATTGGAGATTTTATAGAGCTATGAGTTTACACATTATTAATGCCAAGCTTGTATCAACTTTTGAATGTGAAGATAAATATCATTCTGTAAGGACATTAATATGCATCAAACATTCCAACAATACATTTCACTAAAACATGATCTTACACATACTGATGATGTTTAAAGCAGAAGTACACTTGAAATTAATCTTGTCCTGTAGGGGAGTTCAGTGAATGGTGCTGTGTTTATCATTTCCATTTCTAGATAGCATACTGAAGTTTTAGCACTTGTAATTCCACATATTTCGCCGCTTGACACTTTCTTATACCAAAGATTACTGTATTTTTAAAAGCTTTGTATAGAATAGACTCACGTAAAATGAAGGAAAATATACTGCATTGGGAAATGAGATATTACCTTATTGCATGATATACAGAGTAACAAGTGGTCACATGAAGATGCCTCACATAATATGTTATCAGGAAAATGCAAATTAAAATTCCCAACTATTACCATTGCCAAAAGCCAGAACACTGAAAACACCAAATGCTGGCGGGCATGTGGAACAAAAGAAACACTCACATATTGATCGTGGGAATGCGAAATGGTACAGACACTTCAGAAAACAGTTCGGTGGTTTCTTCCATCATTAAATATACCCTTATCATACAATCCAGCAATCACACCCCTTGGCATATACCCAAATTAGTTGAAAACTTACATGTTCACAAAAAAATTGCACATGGATAAATATAGTCACTTTATTCATAATTGTTAAATCATTGAAGCAATGAAGATGTTCTTCAGTAAGTGAATGGATAAACAAACTGTGGTACACCCAAAAAATAGAATATTATTCAGTGCTAAAAAAAATAAGCTATCAAGAGATGGAGGAAACAAATGCATATTACTAAGTGAAAGCAGTCAATCTAGAAAAGCTAGTTACTGTATGATTCTAATGATATGACCTTTCAGAAAAGACAAAACTATGGAGTCAGTAAAAAAAATCAGTGGTGTTCAGGGGTTTGAAAAAGATGAGTAGGCAGAGCCCAAAGGGTTTTTAAGAGTACTGAAGTTTTCTGTATGATACTAAAATTGTGGGTATAGGTCATTACACATTTGTCCAAACTTTGTCTTGGAATGCACAACAAGAAAAAACCTAATGGAAGATATGGACTATGGGTGATAATGATGTGTCAATATAGGTTCATCCATTGGGACAAATGTGCCAGTCTGGTGGGAGATGTTACTAATGGGGTAGCTATGCATGAGTTGAGCAGATGGTATTTGGGAAACCTCTATACCTTCCCCTCAAACTTACTGTAAACATAAAGGTGTTCTAAAAAGTACTGTCTAATATATGACAGGCTTTCTATTACTATTCTATATTTGTCAGGCTTTCTATTACATATATATGTGCATGTAATATACAAACATATATATATATATATATATATATAATGTAACATATAAATGCACCACCACATACCCACTAGAAAAACCAAATTGTTTTTAAAAGGCAAAACATATACAAAGCAAGAATGGGCTGCTACCAGAACTCTTATATATAAATGAAGAGAATAAAGAGAGTAAATTGGTAAAACCATTTTGGGAGAATGTTTTATACTATCTACTAAAGCCTAGCATATGTAAACCCAATTAATCAGGATTTCCATTCCTGGGTTAGAGGTTGCAGAACAGGTACATATACACTCTAATGACAGGTATATGAAGGTTCACATCAGCACCCTAGGATACAGAAATTGCAATATAGTCACTTGCTGGAACATTGTAAAGTAATGAGAATTGTTAATTAATAACTACATGTACAGTATGAGTGTATTTCACAATGGTGAGCTGAAGTAGCCAGATATGAGTGTACTGTATAAGAGTCTATTTATGTAAAGTATGAAACAAAGTTAATGTATTCTGTAAGGAGTCGAAACCTTGACTCTCTGGGAGGAGGTGGTAGTTGTCACTTGTCTTATGGATGTGAGAAGGCTACTTGTGTGCTGGTATGTCCCTATCTGGTTCATGATTTCACAGTTGTTCACTTCGTGAAAATTCACGGAGCCCTACACTTAGGTTCAGTTTTCTATAAAGTCTTAGAGAATTAAATATGAGTGTAACTAATATGATGCCTTTTGATATATAAAATATGTATATAACATTCATATTTTAATATATAGTTATTTAACTGTCTGTAAGGATGTCAAAATAATATGTTGCCCTGGCAAATAGTATCAGGATATATTATAGGAAATTTTCAATTTTTATTTTTATCTTTAACTGATAAAATGTGGCTTGCATTGTAATATAAAAACAACTTTAAAACTTTAATATATTGCATTTTAACTTAGTACAAAATGTTGATACAAAGATATAAAATTGTAAGGGAATTTTCATTCAAGACTTCATCACCTGATCTACTGAACCAGCTAACTGAATTTTTTTTCTAATACTTTCTCCCTGTGGTGAAACTATTCTCATCAATTCTCTTCATATTGCCATTACTATTTTTCCCATGTTAAAAACATAGAAAAATATAATTTAAATCTAACATGCCTGCAATACTACTGCCTAGTATAACATAATTTTCAAATATATCATTTTTTTGTTTGTACAACTATCACTCCCAAAGCTGCAATTATAATCTATATGCTCATCAGAAATCTTATACTGTAACTTAAATTTATATTTTATGTTCATGAAGTTATAAACATTCATCTTAATGGCTTCATATTATTTGAACTAGCAGATCTGCCGGAACTACACAAACATTTTCCAAATTGGCTATTTTAGTTTGTTTCACTGATAGTTTCTTAGTTCCTGTTCCTTTCTTCTTGTTTCCTTTCATTTCTTCAATACTTCCTTTTCATACTTCTTTTCTGTTTTTCTATTTTAATATTCTTTTTCCTTTTATATGCATTGCTGCAAATATTTATCTTTCTATTCAAATACATATGATGAGGTCTGTCTGGAAAGAGCCCAGTCATTGTTCACATAGCAAGAATAGTTTGCTTGACATCAGTGTAACCTGGCAGCCAAGGAGAGTGGACTAGAATGTGTATGCGTGAACACTGACGTCACTGTACTACTCAGTGGGGGAGGTAGATGCTGTTGAGTGAGCATGTGTGCTGTGCAACTGTTGCATTCAAAATGAAGGAGCAAGTAGAGCACCAAATCTGCATCAAATTTTGCGTTAAGCTTGAAGACTTCTCCGCAGAAACTTTTTGGATGATTCAAAAGGCCACGGCTACAGGCAATGGTGATTGGTAGCTTCATCATGATGATGCACCTGCTCATGCATCACATCTCATGCAGTGTTTTGGCAAAACGTCAAATAATCCAGGTAACTCAACTTCCCTACAGCCCGGATTTGGAACCCTGAAACTCCTGGCTTTTCTCAAAACTAAGATCATCTTTGAAAGGGAAGAGATTTCAAAACTTTGGTGAGATTTGGGAAAAGATGATGGTCAGCTGATGGCAATTGGGAGAACTGTGTGAGGTCCCAAGGTACCTACCTTGAAGGGAACTGAGTCGTCATTCTCCTATGTACAATGTTTCTTGTATCTTGTATCTTCTTCAATAATGTCCCTTTTTCATATTACATGGCTGGATACCTTCTGGACAGACCTTGTATATATATTCATCTATATAATTATATATAAACACACACAATACACAAATATTTTTAGATGTTCTACTCTACAATATGAAGTAAACATGTTTTTACTACATCAAATGAAATATAAGAAATACTTTACTTCCTAATTAATTCTGTTGAAAACTAATTTATCTTAAAGGTTAACTTTGAAGAAAAAATTTCTGTGAAATTTCTTGAATGACTTCATAACACTATCTTTTGCTTACCATTAACAATCTCAAATCAGAAAAGTTTTCTATATTATTTTTGATGTCCTTATCAAGCACACTATCCAGTTCATCTGAAGTGCTTATTTAGTAAATATGAATTGTCATAAGATAAAATAATAAATCCCATGCATTTGAATAAACAAATTTTCTTATGTTTTTGTTCTTTATAAAATTGTACATTTAACTTTGCTATGATGTGCAATTTTACAAAGATGTTATATTGTGTGCATATGTATAAGCATATATGTACATATTTATGTATGCTATATATTTATATTTTGAATATTTTCAAAATGTGTTAAAGCCATATGCTTATATCAAATATACATTAAACATATAAACAGAAATGTAAATAACATAAGTGCCTCTTTTATATCTTATGATTTATTTAACTGTTTCTATTACATTTCCTAGTAATGAGAACAGAATTATCCCTGCTTTGATAAGTTTATGAAAAATACTGCTCCATATGTGGGTTAAATACTCTGACCAACCTATTTTATACCAAATACATAGTTTTAAAGTGTTAATTATTTTAAGATAATAGTTCAAAGGTTTACACACTAGGTGTCTATTATTCTTCATTAAGATTTTAAGAAAAGCAAAATGCCTCTATTGATAGATATTTTAATAAATTATTTACTCAATCTGTGATTTGCAATTTTTCATATATAAATAATTAACCATCTTTCTATCAAATGTATTCCAATGCCTATGAGTTTAATTTACAACTTAAATAAAAAATCACTCCTGGGTTAAGTGAGGATGTAACTACCGAGAGACCAAAGCTAGCAAACAAGAAAACAATTATAGCAACAGGCAACCTGTCCAGACCATTGGGAGCGAGGCGAAGGTGGGGAATAGGAGAGCTTGCGGGGCGAAATTGTGAAACATCCAGGGCCAGGGCCAGGGCCAGGGCCCTGACAACGCAGTGCCAGGCCCCAGGTCCCCCACGCCAGGCCACATTGCACAGATAACTGAGCACATGCCTTGCAAATGCTCTATCCATAGTGCAAGAATCCTGCTCTTGGTTGCAGATACACTGGCCCTCCCACTGAGGCCATCCTTAGTGCTGCCAGAAAGGCTGTGTGAGGTTTCCAGGGTCCCTTTACTCGGGTGTTTGGTTCAGCTGCTCTTGGCATGTGGGCCTCAAATGTGGGCAAATTGCTTCAAAGGCATGGAAGGCGTGAAGTTGATGGAGTGCCACAGGAGTCTACTCCATCCGCCATGATAACAGCAGGGGGAGGTTATTACACTGAGCATGTACAAGGCTAACAAGATAATTGGATAAAGAAAAAAGTTCTAACCTCTTCCAGTACCAGGTTGGAGATGGGACTGGGGAAGGCAGGCGTATGTGCCATTTAAGTCGGAAACACAGCAGAGGCCGAAGAGCCCTGTCTGTCTAGCCTGGGGAAAGAAATTGGTTGAAGAGTGACCCATCCAAAGCATGAGAAAGTACCTGGTCTGTCCTACACCCAAGCTGACATAGACCTAGGGAAATAAAAATTCTTCTGCCCGTTTGGTAAATGCCCTGGCTGCTGTGTTTGCAGGATCTTTTGGCCCTAGATGCCATGTGGCCAATGGCAGTTCTGGCCCCACAAGTGGGTTCCAAGAGGGAGTCTGAAACTGAAAAGCAGCCAAGGACAAGGTAAGGAACATGGATGACTACTTAGCAGCCACCTGCAGGCCCCAAAGGATGGTACTTTACATTGAAGCAGGAACTCTGGACACTGCCTCTTGTTTTGGTCTAGCTGAGGATGGCTGGGCTTTGCCTGAGTTTTCTGGACTATGAGTGCTTGTAGACAAGAGTCTGCCATTCTTCCAGATTGTACAGTATTGGAATTAAAAAACAAACAAACAAAAAACCTCTTTCATTTCTCATCCACTTTTGGCTCTGAAGTTTATTTTGTTAGCAGCAGGAAGCCAAATCCCCATTTTTGTTCAGCAACAGTTTTTCAAACCCAGATGGGACCTTATGTACCTCAGTAAGCCCAAGAGTTCTTGGGCTCAGATTCCAGCTGCCTGTGGCAGGCTGACCCTCTCCCATTCTCTGTGAATTTCCCTGCACTCCTGCTAGAGGTGTCAGCTGCCTGAAATACCTGGCTGATGAAAGAAGATGGACCTGGGAAGGAAATGGACTGCAAGACTGGGCAAGTCCATCCAGTGTGCACATTGGGGGTTCTCTCTCTGCCATTTGGGTTTTCATAGGACCATTTGCACTACTGGCTGGTAGGCAATTCCTGCCATTTGGGCCTTTACACCACTGGGGTCTGGTCAGGTCAATTGGGCCCTCGTGCCACTTGGGTCTGGTTAGGGCCACTTGGGTCTGGTTAGGACCATTTTGGCCTTTGCACCACAATTTGCAGTACCAAATGGCAGGATATAAGATGCTAAAACTTGCTTGAGAGCACTTGTTTGGAATAGTGGAATAGTGGATTTAAGTTTTGTTTATATGTTCCCACTTTGCCTGAGGTCTTGTGGTTATGGTTTGGGCTTATACCTTTGTGTTATCAAAAGTTTTCTGTTTTGACACCTGAAGGGAGCCCATTGGGCAGAATTTTAGCAGATTAGTCCATGTATGGCTATTATCCAATGTCTAGGAAGGAATTATTTTTTTAGTGTAAAACTGCTTGGCCTATGTATATTTTAGACTATGGGGAAAATGGCCCCGAAATGGTCCCTAAATGACCACACCATCATGCAATTGGAATTGGTTTGCCAAAGATCAAGGAAATGGGATAAAATTCCTTATGTCTAGGCATTTATGCCTTTATACCATAAAGATCTGGCAAGAAAACGGAACCTCTTAACAATGCAGAAGAGGGAAGTGGCTATAAAACCCTTCCCTGATAGTGAGACACAAGAAGAAAAGGAAAATGAGAAAATGTGTCTCTTTAATGTCCTGAACCCTGGGGACTCAGGATTAACAAAAGTAAGACTTCTCTTGTCACCATGCCAACTGTTAAATACTCCTAAAATAGGGCCCAGAGAGAAGACAGCCCCAACCTTGCATAATGAAGACCAGACAAGGCACCCAATTGCCCGGAGAACATCCCAATTCAGAGCAGAACACTTCCCTTTGAAACAATACCCTGTAAGTGGAATAAACAAGGAATACCAACCAGCTGGCTCCTATCGGGCCCATACTACGTTTTCCACTCCAGGCTTCCTGAATTAAAAGAATTCCAACCCTCATGTAGGGAAGATCCGCAGAAAATTACCGACCTTATTAACTCCATTTTGGCCACTCATCATCCAAACTGGGCCAATGTACAGCCACTCTTTAACATCTTAATGGTAGATGAAAGGCAGCTAGTTATAAATAAGGCTAATGAAGAGGCTCAATGCCTCTACCAAGAGAATCTCAAAGGAATGGTCAACCCAGGGGAGTGATGCCCTCAAGACAGCCCAGTTGCAATCTGAGTAGTGTGGAACTAGCCTTCATAGAACATTACAAAAGATGCATATGGGAAGGGCTTAAGAAAAGGTGCCTGAACAAAAGAGCCAGATATGATAAAGACTGTTCAACAGAAACCAAATGAAGATCCTTCTGAATTTTGGAAAGGATCTATCAGGCCTATTGAAAGCACACTGACACTGATCCACAGGCACCACAAAATGTCAGGATGGTAAACATGACTTTTATTGGGCAAAGTATTCTGGATAGCAGAATACTTTAGACAGGACATTAGGAACAAATCCCTCCCAGCTAGTAGGCATAGCCTTTAAAATTTACCATGTCCGGGAAACAAGAAAGTTAAAACAGGCTGCACTCTTCCTAGAAACAAAGGGAGAAACCAGTAGAGGCAAAACCCAAAAGAAAAAGGGAAAGATCTACTGCATGTCAATCAATGTGCCTGTTACAAAGAGAAAGGCCATTGGGGAAGGGACTACCATGAACTCAAAGAGAAATAAAAAGAACAAAAACTATCACTGAAAAATGCTAGAAGGGAAGAAAGGAAAGAAGAGTCTGATGATGAATGTGGCAGCCCAGGGGCTCCCTTAGATGTCTCCCAACCCATTGCTATTTCTCCACAGGGGCCCTCGGTACAACTGACAGTGGGGAACAAGGTATTGATTTTCTTTTAGATACAGGAGCTACATACTCAGCGTAAATACAAAACTAACCAAGAGAAGTTTAGCTGCAATAACAGTTCCTGGAGGGTCTGGGCAATTATAAAAATAGGTGTTAATTCAATCCCTAAAATGCCAGCTTGGGGATCAAAAGCTTACACATAGTTTTCCCTGCATGTCAGACTGCCCCATTCCATTGCTGGGCCAAGATTTACTTTATAAACTATATGCACACATAATTTTTTCCCCTGAAAAGCAACAATTATATGTAGAAGTCCTGCTGGAATATGCTGTCCAGGTCCAGGCACTCCTGACTTTTCTGGAAAGACCCAGGGGTGAAGTCTTCCCACCTGAGATCTATAAGCAGGTCGATCAAGCAGTTCAGGTTGATGGAACCCCAGGTAGAGTGGTTAACATCCAACTCATAAAAATTAATCTAAAAGGGTGTGTATCATGTGGAAGAAACAATACATCCTTAAAAGGAAGCTTTAGAGGAAATTCAACCAGTATTACAGAAATTCTTAATTAATTAGGCCATGCCAATCTCCCTATAACACTACCTTTTTGCTAGTCAGAAAGCCCCACTCTGATGAATATTGATTTGTACAGGAACTTAGGGACATAAATGACATTGTCAGGGATTCATCCCATGGTGTCCAATCCTTAAACTTTTTTTGACCATGGTGACTGGGGTTAGCAAATAGTTATCAGTCCTAGACTTGAAGGATGCCTTTTTCTGAATCTCAATAGATGGACAGGCTCAACTATTACTTGTCTTCGAATGGCAGGACCCAGATACTAAACCTGTAGAGGGAATCAAAGCTGATACCCAAGATGAAATGCTATTTACCCTGACTAATGCTGTAGATGTCGAGATGCCATTTGCCCTGACTAATGCTGTAAATGCTTCTCTCCCACCTTTGTAAGCCCTTTTGTGCCAAATCTATACCACGCCTCCTGAGACCCTCCCCACTTGGCCCAGCATAAAAGGAATGCGGGGCTATTGTTCTGGGCACAGAATTTGGAGTCTGTCTCCTCTGGGCGTGTGCATGTAAATAAAGATCATGCTCCTAAACCCCTCAGTGTCTGGTCATTTCATTTTTCAGTAACAAACCCACGCTCCAACACTGTTGGATTGTGTTTCCACGGGGATTGAAGAATACCTCGACTATATTTGGGGACATATTAGCAAAAGACTTCAGGGATGTTCAACTGAAGTCTGGAGTTCTTCTGCAATACACAGATGACTTACTGAGGGCTAGGGATACTTAACGAGTACTGCTTAACACCATCACAGTCCTGAGTCATTTGGCAGTAAAAGAATATAATGTATCACCTCACGGAGCCCAAATTTACAAACAGGAGGTGGTATACCTGGGATTCCAGCTGAAACAGGGCACTAGAAGATTGATGGCTGATCAAAAATAAGCCATTGCTACAAAAAAATCCCAGAGAACTAAAGGCAGCTTCATGGATTCTTCGGGATTATAGAGTTCTGCCAAATTTGGATTTTAAACTTTGGACTTATAGCAAAAAAGCTGTATAATTCTTTGAAAAGACTAGGCTCTGAACCTTTTGAATGGACGTTTCCATTCAACACCTTGAAAGAAAAACTAATTTTGGCTCCCACACTAGGATTGTCCAATTTACAGACACTTTCAAATTATACATTCATGAAAACAAGGAATCAGACTGGGGGTGCTAACCCAGACTCTGGGAGGTAGCCCTCACCCCACAGCCTAGCTCTCAAAGAAATTTCATCACATGACACAGGGATGGCTGCCATGCCTCCAGGCACTTAACTGCTACCAGTGACATCTTACAGAGAACAGAGAAATTCACTCTGGGGAAGCCTACTATTGTACTGCCACACCTGGTGCACCACTCCAGGTCCTAACTCTATTGGAACAGAAAGGAGGGGGCAGGCTGATGGCAGGGCACATGGGAAAATCACGGCATTTTATTAGACAACTCAAATGTTGCCTTACAGACTACTACCACCTCGAACCCAGCAGCCCTCCTCCAAGACTCAGAGGGAGGCTCATGCCTCCAGGTCGATTGCTTGGAAAGCACTGACCAAGTTGATTCCAGCAGACCAGATCTATTGTTGGACCAGCTGCCAATAGAACTTGACTGGGAATTGTATATAGATGGGAGCAGCTTCATTGAGACTGGTCAGTGATGAGCTGGGGATGTGGTAGTGGTCACAGGCAAGGTAACAGAAAGCTTTGTTGTAGAAACCTCAGCACAAAAGGCTGAATGATAGCCCTCACCACAGCCTCAGAATTGTTCCAGGGAAACGTTAACAGCTACATTGGCTTTAACAGTTCTTCATGATAGTCCATGCCCCTGGGGCAAAATGGAAAGAAAGAAGGCTCTTAACCTCAGTGAATAAGGATATCAAACATGCAAAAGAAACTTTACAATTGCTAGGGGGAGTGAATATACCAAGCCAAATTGCCATAATGCATTGTCCAGGACAGCCGCTGAATGGTTCCTGAACAAGCCAGGAAAAACATCTGACAGTCATTTTATGTTTTAAATGAATTGAATATATTCTTACTTGGATTGCTTATCCCTCCACCAGTGGGCGATGGATTGTACCACCCATGCACAGCCTGTCCTAGTGGGAGTTTCCCTCCACTGCTACCTCTTAGGGCTGCCCTTTGTGGCATCTGGTACATGGTTCATATTAATAGCCCTAACTGTGGCCCCTGCTACCTCCAGAACCCAAAGAAGCCCCAGAGGCATTGTGATCACATTTTAGTGGTGTAAAGGATCAGATGCAATAATAGATCTTTTACATTTTTGGTACTGTCTCTATAAACCCAGAGCGCTATGGATGCCAGAATCTTTATAATTCTTGTCCACAGCTTCAAAGGCATTTGCGTTGCCAAGGTCAGGATAGTATTGTCACTTTTTGATTATCTAATCTGATTAACATGAAGACGTTGATGCAATGCAACAAGGTGATGTTCCAGAGTGCCCGGGTGCCAGTGCCCTTTGGGCTGCACTACAGCAGAAGCCAGTGGCAAGTTAACACAGCACTGGAGAGAGACTTTAAACGTACTTGCTTGTTCAGTATGCCCACTGCAAACTGTGTATGATTTCCTTTCCTCACTGAAAGTATTTTTCACAGGATGTCATACATAAGTTAGACACACATGTTAACCCGCAGAAAAATCAACGTAATAAATAATAACAGGTATTGCTTTTGAGGTGAATATTTTAGACTCTGATTTAAAAAAGGAACTGAAATATTTCAATCTAACTAAACATAAACATATTCACTAAGCAAATTGTCAAGTATAGAATACCTTTATGTTTACCAGTCCTGGAGAACTAAGTGCTTAAATCAATGTATATGATTTAAAAGACCCTAATTTTTCAATTACTGCCAATTCTTGACATTGTAGTCATTTAAATTTGTGCCTTAATTTATCATAGAACATCAATTTATACTCAAATACTTGTAGTCTTGAATCTGAAATATGTATGACAGTTTAGCAAGCTGGAAACTAGGCAGGATTTCTCTGTTACAATCTTGAGGCAGAATTCCTTTCACTGTGTGAAACCTGTTTGTTTCTCTCTTACTTCCATTAACCGGCAGAGTCCTGTTACCAAATAGGGATCCGTCTTGGGTGGGGGCAGATACCGTTACCAAAACAATGCCTCCCTTTCCTTGGGGTCCCTGCTGCTCTAGGTTCTTTGCCAGCCCCCCTTAGAAATTATGGCTTTCAATGGCAGAGTTTGGTGAAAAGGAAAGGGATTACTTTTTCAAAAGCTGTATAGGTTTTGACAAAGTCATACTGCTTTGCATAATAACCCACCGCCACACGCAGTCCCGCCTTTGCCCCTTTGCCCCTTTGCCCAGTCAGGCCGGGCCGGCCAGCCAAGGGGACCGTTCTTCGGAAGGAAAAAGAAGTTCGGAACTCGGCTAAGCAGGCCTCTGGCTCTTTCCAGCACCATCAGCTGTGTCGCTGGGATCTCCGGTTATTAATCCAAACCCACGTGGCAACTTCT
>PVJD01008310.1:0-73961 GCA_004026545.1 Mormoops blainvillei | reverse complement strand
GTCTATGGGTTATGCATATGTTCTTCGGCTAATCCCTTCACTTTCTTTCCTCCAGTCCCCCCCAGAGCCCTCCCCTCTGAGATCTGCCAGTCTGTTCCATGTATCCATGCCTTTGTTTCTGTTTTGTTCATCAGTTTATTTTGTTCATTAGATTCCACATATAAGTGAGATCATATGGTATTTGTCTTTCTCTGACTGGCTTATTTCACTTCACATAATAATCTCCAGGTCCATACATGCTGTCACAAAGGGTAAGATTTAAAAGAATAGTTATCTTTAGAAATGGCACTGTAATTATGTTTATAAATGAGTCCTTATCTTTTAGAGATACATATTGAAATGTTTATGGATGAAATGAGACATATTGGTCTTGTTTCAAAATAAAGGGCATTGGGTTGGGAGTATAGATGAAACAAGATTGGCTAGGAACGGAGGATTTTGACTGGAGCAATTGGATGCACTGTGGTAAACTTAGTGAGATAGAGAAACCAGACTGAGAAGGAAACAGGTTTCCATTGGGACAAGGGGAGTGACAGTTCAGGAGTTCTGTTTTTGATACATTAGATTAGAAATGCCTATTAGGTGTAGAAGTGGTGATATCAAGGAGATAATTGGATATTAGAGTCAGGTGCTCTGCTAACAGGTCACTCTGGAGTTGTAACTTTGGGTATCACCAGATTCTATTATTATTTCTATTTCTTAATAGGCTTCTGGTTTGGAATATAAAGAGTGTCTGGATACTATTCTAGTGAATAAGATGATGAAATGTGAGCTGAATGGTATTGTTAGGACATTCATAGGAGATTCATTTGTTAAATACTCTGCACACCTATTATGTGCAATTGTCTGCAAAGTGTTTTCTTTCATAGCTTACTATCTGCCTGAAAAGCAAAAGCATGGTATTATTCAACAGTTTTGTCAAAGACTTGAGAAGAAAGAAAGAAAAAAGAAAAATGAACATGATGTAAATCTTCAAGGGAATAGCAATTCCATTGATAAACATGCAGGGTTGAATCCAATAAGATGAAAGTATTGTTTTTCATAAAGTAAAAATAATCTTAAATTAAACCTTAAAGTTTCTCTTATACAACAGCCATACAATGCTATAATACTCTCACCAGTATGCAAAATAAGACTCATTTTATCTCTTGAACATTGTTTTGAGCAGAGGACTCATTATTTCATGAAGCAGGCTGTTCAACTGTTGAACAGTTAGAACTACACCTTATAAACTCTGTACCTTAAAGAGCCCTGTAACTTTAAGAATTACCTGTTTTTTCAAATAGACCTACACAAATCTGTCCTTTCACCTTCTACATGGCAACTTTTTAAATATTTGTAGATAGTGATACTGCCACCCTAGAACCATTTCCTTTTCAGGTTAAAAATTCCTGAACTTATTTGATTTCCTCTCACCCTCCTTATCCTCTGGATCAATTCTAGTTCAGTGGTGTTCTACTTAAAGTGTAGAGCTTAGTATTTTTGTTGCTGGGAAAGTACATCTGCTATTGTAACTTGCCACTTTAGCACATATCAGGGAGGTAATCTGGAGCAGTTGTTCCTCTAATGACCTCATATAATTAACCCTTGTGGTGTCTAATTAAAAATAAACATATATTGGGGCCCCTATGTTTCCCTGTGGAACTGTTCTAATTCATCTTTGTCCTCTGGCTACTATTTTACATAAGATAACCATAGGGCAGTTAATTTTGGAAACACATATGATAGAAACTTGCAGTTCAGTTTTTTTCCTTAATGTACTTTCAATCAGTCCTTCTAGTTATACTCTGATAATTTTCTCATACTTATTTATTTTTCCATCCCTAACCCAATGTAGTTAATGCTGAAAATTAAACCTTAAAATGACATGGCCTAGGTTAATCCCAATCTCAGACTTACCCACATTTCCCCTCTGACCCAGGAGACAGATATTTTCCACAATTGGTGGAAATCTTAGCCTACTCTCATTAAAAAACAGAAAATTGAAGGGAGGTCACACCAGCCTACCTGAGCCTGTGTCTTTAGGCCCTTATAGACCCTTTGATTATCGAGTTTTGACTTTTAAAGAACACAAGTATTTGCTCTTTTATTAGGGTCACCGAATTCAGAGTGATTTTGTTTCTCTGGCCCTCCAAGGTAAGTCTCAGCTCATTCTTCCAAACACTGGGACTCCGTCCTTGGATCTCTTCTCTACCTACAGTTCTCCTCTCCCTCAACCAGACTTGTAGTGTTAAATACCACACAGGGTGGGAAAGTTGTTCATATGGAAATTAATACAATAATTAATATATAATAATACGAGAATGAACTGTGTTTCACATACTCACAACTATAAACCTACTTTTGCCCCACCCTGTATATATGCTGATAATACAAAATGTTTATCTCCTCTTCAATTCTTTCCCTTGAATTCTGCCATGCACGGTGTTAGAGCCATCCTAAGGCTGGTTCCCTTTAAAGCCATAGGATGACTGCTGCCTCACAGCAGGACTCTGTTATTCTTTGTTCATATCTAGTGGAAAATAGCATTGCTCCCCAGAGTCAAAATTGTATCAAAGGCTTTTTGTCTGTGATAAACTTCTCTTATGTAGTTTCCTCTTTTAATCTGTTAATATGGTAAATTACTTTTATACATTTCTAATTTTAAACCACTCTTGCATCTCTAGCATAAAATCAACCATTGGATTCAATTATTAACATTTCATGTAAGATTTAAGATTTATATTCATATATGAAATGGACATGTCATTTTTCTTTCACATAATGTCCTCGTCTCGTTTTTAGTATCATAATTATGCTGTCTTCAAAGACTAAGCTAAGAAGAATTCCTTTTTATCTGTTTCCTGGCAGAGTTTGATTAAAATTAGGATGATCTTGAAATTTAGTTGAACTTGCCTCTAAAACTATCTGGACCAGGTGTTGTCTCTGGAGGAATAGTTTAACATAGTGTTTTAATTTGTTTCATGATCCTAGAACTATTCAAAATTTTTATATTTTCCTGGGTCAGTAGTGGTAAGTTTAAGTTAAACTTGTTAATTGTGATGGTAATGTCTTCTATATGCTTCTGAAGTATTTTCGTCTCCCTGACATACCATTAATCGTGAGAAATGGGTTGAAATAACCCTCTATGTGGTAGATTTGTCAACTTCTTCCTCTAATTCTATGAATTTTTGCCACTACAAATATATTTAAAATTTGAATTAAACACTTACCATTCAGTAATGATCCTCTCTATGCCTAATATTTTTGTGTAAAAGTCTATTTTATCTGAAATTAATGTAGACACATTTCCTTTTTTCTTAATATTTGCCTGATATCCTTTTTTCATTTTTTGCTGATAATTTTTTTATTTGATATTATTATTGTTGACTTGTAAGAATTACTTTTAACAATTTATGTGTAGCCTTCAAATTAGCACATATTTATCACTTACCCTTTAATTCTACATGGAAGTTAATGGAGAGAAATCCCAGTTATTAAGTTGGCTCATGATATATGCAGACTTAAGTACACACATTCATTTAGGGAGTTAAGTTCATAATGATTTCTAATAATTTAAGCTTGCTGCAGGTACAGTTCATGTCACCAATCCCTCTGTTACTACATAATCCTGCATTTAAATGGCGGACTTGAAATAATACAGTACAGTGGTTTTAAAGATTAATAAAAAAACACCTTGAGTTACTTCAATTTCATATTTTGGTTGACCGCTTGGAGTTTTTATTTGTTTTTAAATTCAAAGCACTGTAATAGAATATGAACTATAAGATAGAATATTTCTGTTTCAAAAGTGAAAGTTTAAATTCACAAAGGAAATATTTTACTGTTCAAATAATATGCTTAAAGTTGAAATTTAATCTTTTTAAGTTAATTATTGTTTTAAGACTAAAGAAGAAACTGAGATGATGATTTTTACATATTAATTTTGTCATATCAAGGAAGAGAGCATTATGAAATGACCTGCTCCAGGTGATAATACACTAGGTTTGCCACTGTTAGGCAATTTGCTCATTCTCTTTATAAGCTACTAAAATTTTCTTTTTGAGATATCTTGAAATTTCACTATTGCTAAGCATGGTTTTCCCTTATTTCTCCTTAACAGCACTATCAATAACACGTTGTTTATCTTTAATTCTGAAAAATTTACCTACATTATTTCCTTATATTTTTCTCTTTTCTATTCTAATTTTTTTCTCCCTTTCTGGAACCCCAATACCCATCTTCTGTGGCATGTACCTCCAAGATTTTTTTTTTATATTTTCTTTTTGATCGGAAAATTTTTTCAATCTGGTTTTGTAATTTGTTAATCTATTCCTTAGCTGTGTCCACTGTCCGTTTTATCCCAGACACTGTACTCCTGTTCCTTCAGGCAGATATTGAACTCTTTTTTTATATAAAATATTTCTTGGTTTTTTTGAAATGTTTTTAATCATATTTAATCACTGATATGTAATTTATATACAGTAAATGTATCCATTGTAGTTTTGACAAATGTATATAATCATGTAACTACCACTGACATCAAGATGTTGAACATTTCCATCACCCACAAAAGTATTCTCAAGCCCCTCCCCCACCCCCAAACCCTCAGGTCCATCTGCTTTCTGTCACTGTAGTTTGCATTTGAATTCCATAAAAATAGAATCATACAAAATGTACCCTTTTGTGCCTGGCTTCTTTTACTTAGCAGACTGTTTATGAGATACAGCCATGTTGTTTTATGCGTCATCAGCTTTTTCTTTTTATCATTATTAGTGTTCCATTGTATGGATATATCATAATTTGTTTATTCCTCAGTTGATGGAAATTTTGGTTGTTCCCAGCTTAAGGCTACTGTGGATAAAGCTGATGTAAATATTCAAACTCAAGTCTTTTTGTGGAAATATGTTTGTATTTATTGAATAAATGCCTAGGAGTGGTATTATAGGGTTGTATGGAAAACACATGTTTAGCTTCATAAGAAAATGCTGAACTGTTTTCCACAGTGGTTGTACCATTTAATGTTCTCACCAATAGGATGTGAGTTTCGGTTTCTCCACATCCTTACCAATATGGGGTATTGTTACATCCTTTAATTTTGATCATTCCAGTGGGTGTACTGTAATATCACATTGTGATTTTATTTGTATTTCCTTGATGATTAGTTTTGTAGAGGATCCTTTATAATATTCTTGTTCAAATTTTGCAGGTTGTTTTCCTATTACTACTACTACTGCTATTTTGAGAAATCTTTGTATACTCCTGACATAAGTCTGTTGTCAGATATCTGGTTTGCAAACATTTCACACAATCTGTCAGTTGTCTTTTTATTTTAATAGTATATTTTACAGAATAAAAGTTTTAAATTTTGAAAAAGCCTGCTTTATCAGTGTATTTTCTTTTATGCCTCATGATTTACAATGGTATGCTAAGAAATCTTTTCTTACCCCAAGATTGAAAATATTTTCTCGTATTTTTTTCTATTGTCTATTTAAGTGATTTTTGGTGTGGCATGAGGTGTCAAGTTTCTTTCTTTCTTTTTTTCTTGCTTATGGATATCCAATTGTTCTAGCACCATCTGCTATAAAGATCAGCTTTTCTCCATTTAACGATTATCTTGACTCCTTGGTCATAGAGGAATTGACAAATACTTTGTGAGTCTATTTCTTGATGCTCTATTCTGTTCCATTGAACTATATGGCTATCTGTTGCCAACACCAAATTATTTTGATTTCTGCATCCTTTTAGTTAAGTCTTGAATAAATAGTATGAGTACTCTGACTTTTTATTTTAGAAAATTCTTTTTGGTACATAGAACCTTTCCATTTCCATACAAAATTTAGTATCAACTTGTAAATATCTTTTAAACAACTCTGTTGGGATATTGATGAGCCTGACTTGAATCTATGAATTTATATGAGGAGAATTGACACTTTGACAGAACTGGGTTTTCCAACCTGTGATATGGTGTATTTCTCCTAAGTTTTCTTCAATTTCTGTCAATAACTTTTAAATGTACATGTTTGCACATCTTTTGTTAAATTTAACAAAGTAATTTATGTTTTGGGATGCTGTTTTAAATGTAATTCCTTTTATGTTGATATCCAATTTTTATTTTCTATTTTATAGAAATACAATTGACTTTTGTATATTGATCTTCTATCTTGGACCTTGCTTACCTGTATAATTAGTAGCTTTTTTGGAGATTCGGAAAGATTTTCCATGTACATAGTAATGTCACTTGTGAATAAAGATAGTCTTGTTTTTTCTTTTCCAATCTTTATGTCTTTTATTTCTTATACTGACCTTACCGCAATGGCTAGGAACCATAGTATAATGTTGGAAAGAAATGGCAAGAGTAGACATTCTTGCCGTGTTCTCAATCTTAACAGTAAAATAGCAGGACTTTTTTGATAGATGCCCTTTATCAGGTTAAGAAAGTACTCTTCAATTTCTTTTTGTTAAGAGGTTTTTTAAATCATAATTGAGTCTTGATTTTTTAAAATTATTTTCCTGCATCTATTAAGATGATCATGTGGTTATTCCCTTTTATCCTGTAGATATGGTATTACAACAATTTATTTTCAAATGTTAATACAACCTTACATTCCCAGAATAAAGTCCACTTGGTTGTGATGCATTCATTATTCTTCACATACATTGCTGAACCCAATTTGCTTATATTTTGTTGAGTACTATTGTATCTTTCCTCATGCTCTGTAGCTTTCTCTTCTTGTAATATCTAAGTCTGGTTTTAAAATCAGGGTAATGATGGCCTAAAGAGTTCTTGAGAAATGTTTCCCTAATTTCTGAAAGAGCTTGTATAAGAATGATATTATTTCATCATTAAATGTATCACAGAATTAAGTCATCTGGCCCTTTAGTATTTTAAATGAGGAATTCAAAGTCTTTATAAAATATCATTTATTCAGATTTTCCTTTTTATAGTCAATTTCAAAAATTCAATTTTTCATGGAATTTGTCAGTTTCATATCAGTTGTGAAATCTCTTGGCATAAAGTTGCTCATAATGTTTTCTTATTATCCTTTTAATATATGTAGGATCTGGCCCCAGCTACTGTGGCTCAGGGGATTGAACACTGGCCTGCAAACCAAAGGGTCACTGGTATGATTCTCTGCCAGGGCACATGCCTGGGTTTCAGACCAGGTCCCCAGTTGGGGGTGCATGAGAAGCAACCACACATTAATGTTTCTTTCTCTCTCTTCCTCCTTTACCCTCTAAAAATAAATAAAACCTTTAAAATATATATGTAGGATCTCTAGTGATGTTTCTTCTTTAATTCCTGATATTTATAATTTGTATCTTCTCCCTTTACTTCTTGATCACATTAGTTTAGGCTTATGAATATTTTCAAATAAGTAGCTCTTGATTTCACTGATTTTCTCTAGTTTTTCTGTTTTCAATTTCATCAATTCCCTTTCTTTTTTTTTTAAGATTTTATTTATTTAATTTTAGACAGAGGGGAAGGGAGGCAGAAAGAGAGGGAGAGAAACATCAATGTGTGGTTGCCTCTTGCACACCCCCAACTGGGGACCTGGCCTGAAACCCAGGCATGTGCCCTGACTGGGAATTGAACCAGTGACCCTTAGGATCGCAGGCTGGCACTCAATCCACTGAGCCACACCAGCCAGGGCTGATTTCCTTTCTTTATTATTTTCTTCCTTCCACACTTTGGGTTGAATTTGCTCTTCTATTTCTAGTTAAGATGGAAGCTTAGATTATTGATTTAATACTTTCTTCTTTCTTAATATAGCAAGCACTTAATATCATAAATTTCCTTTAAGCATGCCTTTAGCTATAACACACAAATTTTAGTATTCCATGTTTTCATTTTCATTGAGTTAAAAATATATTCTGATGTAACTTATGATTTCTTTTACCCATGTGTTATATATAAATGTGTTTTTAGTTCCAAATATTTAGGGATTTTTGACATAACTTACAGATTCCTAATTTAATTGCATTGTGGTCAGAGAACCATACTTTGTATGATTTCACTTCTTTTAAATTTATTGATACTAGTTTTATGGCCCCAAATATGACTATTTTGGTGAATGTTCCTTGTACAGTTGAAAAGAATATGTATTTTGCTGTTGTTGATTGGAATTTTATATAAATGCCAAGTAAGTCATGTTGGTTGATGGAGTTCTTCAAATCTTTTATAAAATTACTGATGTTCTGTCTACTTGTTCTATCAATTACTGAGAAAAGTGGGTTGAAATATCCAACTATAATCATATTTTGTCTATTTTGTCTTTCATTTTTGTCAGTTTTTGCTTCATGTATATTCGATCCCTGTTGTAGGTGCATACACATTTAGGATTACTATATCTCCCTAAAGAGCTGACCTGTTTATCATTATGAAATGACTGTCTTTACTGCTGATAATATTTCTTATTCTGAGATCTATTTTATATATTATTATAGCCACTCCAGCTTTCTTTGGATTATTTTTTGTGTTGTATATCACTTCCCACATATTTCCTTTTAACCTATCTGTGTCTTTATAATAAAGTGAGTCTCTTTTAGACAACATTTAGCTGGCTCTTGGTTTTGTATCTAAGAGAGAGAAGAGAAAATGTTTCTTTTTTTTGTAATATAAAGAACTCTTATTTGAAAGTCAAATAATGAAGTCAAATGAGTATATTTTGTAAGATGAGTCAACGCCGCCTGACCCAGCAGGATTTGAAAAATCACAGTAGGAAATTAAGAAGAATTAAAAGTACTTCTGGGCATTTTGACATTAAATGAATAATGCATGACTTTCAAGCAGTATATAATACAAATTAAAATTTTTGAGTCAACAACTCAGGCACATTTTAAAATAGGATTGCAACAGAGAATGAAGTGCAGGTCTATGTCATAGACATGCATCTAAATTTCAATTTTACCCCTTAGTATTTTTGGACTACTGACATTAATGATCCATAATGAGTAATAATATGAAGCTTAGTTTTATTTATCAATGGAGTAGACTGTAGTACATTGATACATGTAATTTATTTCCAACAGGTTTACAATATGCCAAGTAATGAGGACACAACAATTATCAACACCATCGCTATTCCTTCCCTCACAATGTTTACATTTTAACAGTAGAAGAAAGAAAGGAACATGTAGTTAAATAATTACTAGTGGCAGAGCACTGAGTACTATAGAATTGTATAATGAAGGGCATAATCTACTTTTTTAAGGGACCAGAACCAAAGGTGATAGTCAAGATATCTAAAAAATGAGCTATGTTAAGGGACTTGGTTTGATAAATCAACATGGGCAAATGCCTGAGGCAGGATAAAACTTGGTATATTTAAGGAAATGAGAGAAAGCCAGTATACCTGGAATAAAGTGGGAGAGAAAAGTAGAATACGAAATAGGGGAGAAGTAGGCAGGGAATTGGCAATGTTAAGAAGTTTGATTTGCTAATTAGGGAGCTGCAAAGAGAAACGAGATCGAGGCAATGAAGTAATCAAATTTGCACTTAAAAATTTTACTCTTTGCTATGTGGAGAAAATTTGGAATGGGCACAAAAGGTTTTATGATGAAACTAGTTAAGAAGCTATTGGAGCAGTACAATAGGCATTGTTAATAGCTTTGTGGTTAGTTATGTTTGCGGAGATGTAGAAAAGTTAATCAATTGGATAGATTTTTAAGAAAGTAGAATTGACAGTACTTTTTGACTCACTATATATACTGGGTGAAGGAGAAGAAGATAAGATTAATTCCTAAGCATATGGCTTGAGCAATTGAGTGGATAGTATTATCATTTATTGAGTTTTTGAACCCCAGCAGATAATCAGGTTTAAGGGGGAAAATGATAATTAGTTCAATTTGAACATATTAAACTTGAGATAACTATGATATATGAAAATGTAGAGTATGAAGTTAGATATAATCTTGATCTTACAGAAATGGTGTATGCTGAACATAAAAAAATATGGGAGTTATCGTACCACTGATGATAGTTGAAATCATAGGAGTGGATGACATTTCTTAGGAAAAGTGCATAGAATGAAAAAGCAAAGGGCCCAGGAAGAATCCTGAGTACTCCAACACTGAAGGGTCAGATTGAGGAAAAAGACCTAGAAAAAGGAACTGGGAAGTAACCATATAAATAGGGAAAAAAACAGGAAAATAGCTTACTAAAAATCAAGGCAGGAAAAATCTTTGAGGAAGGATGGGTCAACTGTGTTGAAAGCTACTAATAGACCTGGTTAAATATAAAAGCATGTTTAATTTTTATGCACACATTCTGAGTGGATATAATTAGAAAAGAAGGTGGTATTGTACAGTGCAAAGAACATAACATTTAATTAAGAAAAACCTGGTTTTATTTACTTATATATATTTTTTCAAATACAGTTTACATTCAATATGTATTATTCTGTATTAGTCTCAGATGTACAGCACAGTGGTTAGAAAGTCATGTACTTAACAGAGTGGTCCCCCTGGTGTTTCAAGTAACCACCTGGCCCCATACATAGTTATTATGATATTTTTTACTATATTCCCTATGCTGTACTTTACATCCCTGTGACTATTCTGTAACTACCAATTTGTACTGCTTACTCTCTTTACCTTTGTCACTCAATCCCCTATCCCCCTGACAACTGTCAGTCTGCTCTCTGTATCTGAGTCTGTTTCTATTTTCTTTGTTTGTTCTTTAGATTTTACATATAAGTAAAATCATATGGTATTTGTCTTTCTCTGGCTGACTTATTTCACTAAGCATAATACCCTCTAGGTTCCATGCTGTTGCAAAAGGTAAAGCTTCACTTTTTTATGGTTGAGTATTACTCCATTGTATTTATGTACCACAGTTCTTTTTATTTTTAACTTTACTTTTATCGTTCACACTATTACAGAGTTCCCCACTTTCTTCCCCTTTGCCCACCTCCGCCCAGCCTTTGCCCCCTATTCCCTCAGACCATCACCACGCTGTTGTCTGTCTTTATGGATTATGCATGTATGTTCTTTGGTTAATCCCCCTGGGTTCTTTCATCGAGTCCCCCTTCCCTATGACAGCTGTCAGTCTGTTCCATGTATCCATGCCTCTGTTTCTATTTTGTTTGTTACTTTATTTTGTTCATTAGATTCCACATATAAGTGAGAGCATATGGTATCTGTCTTTCACTGACTGACTTATTTCACTTAGCATAATGCTCTCCAGGTCCATCTATGTCTTCACAAAAGGTAAGAGTTTCTTTTTTTCTATTGCCATGTAGTATTCTATTGTGTAAATATACCACAGCTTTTTTTTAGCCACTCATCAATAGATGGGCATTTGGACTGATTCCATGTCTTGGCTATTGTAAATAATGCTGCAAAGAATATGAGGATGCATACATTCCTTTGAATTAGTATTTCATGTTTCTTTGGATAATATATTCTAAGAAGTGGAATTGCTGGGACAGAAGGCAGTTCCATTTTTAATTTTATGAGAAACCTCTACATTATTTTCAGCACCAATTTGCATTCTTACCAACAAAAATTAACCTCATTAAAATGTCCATATTACCCAAAGCAATGAACAGATTCAACAAAATTCCTATCAAAATACCAATGGCATATTTCAAAGAACTAAAACAAATAATCCAAAAATTCATATAGAACCACAAAAGAACCTGAATAGCCTCAGCAATCTTGAAAAAGATGAACAAAGTTGCAGGTATCATGCTACGAGATAATAAAGTAGACTACAAGGCCATAGTAATCAAAACAGCATGGTACTGGCATAAGAACAGACACATAGATCAATGGAACAGAATAGAAAGGTCAGAAATAAACCCACACTTATATAGTCAATTAATATTTGACAAAGGAGGCAAATACATACATTTGGACAGGAACATGCAAAAAGTTAATCTAGATCAGCTTCTTACATCACATACAACAATAAACTCAAAATGGGTTAAAGAATTGAATGTAAGACTTGAAACCATAAAACTCTTAGAAAAAAACATAGGCAATAAAATCTCTAACATTTCTCTTAGCAATATTTTTTTCTGATATATCTCCTGGGGAGAGGAAAACAAAAGAAAAAAAAAACAAATGGGACTACATCAAACTAAAAACTTTTTGCCCAGCAAAAGAAACCATCAACAAAACAAAAAAAAATTTTCAATGATTCATTTGATAAGGGGTTAATATCCAAAATTTTATAAAGAACTCAGAAAACATCAGAAAAACAACCAACCAAATTAAAAATTGGGCAGAAGACCTGAGTAGACACTTCTCCAAAGAAGACATAAAGATCTCCAATAGACATGTGAAAGGTTGCTTGACATCACTAATCATCGGAGAAATAAAAATCCAAACCAGAATGAGATACCTCCTCACACCTGTCAGAAAAGCTATCATCAACAAAAGAACAAACAGTAAGTGTTGGCAAGGATGTGGAAACAGGGAGACAAACCTGGTTTTAAATCCTGGGTCAGGAAAGTAATGTCGACAAGATGGTAGAATAAAAGTTTTAGCCTTTGCCCCCACAGAAACACAAATTTTGACAACCACGCATGGACAACAATAACTTTGTGGGAGTACAGAATTCCATGAAGAGGTTCCAACACCTCGTTGGATAAAAAAATCTCTATCAAGATTCCAATGGCATTTTTTACAGGACTATTTAAAAATTTTTAAATTCATTTGGAACCTCAAAAAACCCCAATAACTAAAGAAATCCTGAGAAAGAAGAACAAAGCTGGGGCCATCACACTTCTTGATTTCAAACAATATTACAAAGCTACTATAATAAAAACAATATGGTACTGGCATAAAAACAGAACCAGAGACCAATGGAAAAGAATTAAGAGCCCTGAAATAAGCCCATGTGTGTGTGTACACACACACACACACACACACATATATATATTCAACTAATATTTGACGAGAGCCAAGGAAACTCAATAAAGAAAAGACAATGTCTTCAATAAATGGAGCTAGGGAAATTGGATATCCACATGCAAAATAATAAAACTAGAATTCTATCTTACACAATTCACAAAAATTAACTCAAAATGGATTAAAGACTTAAATGTGAGACAGCACCATAAAACTCCTAGAAGAAAATAAAAGGAAAAAGCTCCTTGACATTGGTCTTGGCAATGTTTAAAATATATTTACACACACACACATATCTCCTCACCTGAGGACATTTTTTTTTCATTGCTTTTAGAGATAAAGGGAGAGAGTGAAAGAAAGAGAGAAATATTGATGAGAGACAAACATCAATTTGTTGCTTCCCCTACACACACTGACCAGGGAATCGAACCTCCAACCTTTTGGTTTACAGGATGACACTCCAACCAACTAAGCCATGCTGGCCAGCACTTGGCAATGGTTTTTTGTTTTTGTTTTTGTTTTTGTTTTTTTTGATATGACACCAAAAGCACACGAAAAAAAATCAAAGTCACTTAGCATTATGCTAAATGAAATAAGTCAGAGAGAGGAAGACAAATACTATATGATCTTAGTTATATGTTCAATCTGAAAAAAAAAATCATAGATACAAAGAACAGATTGGTGGTTGCCAGAAGTGAGGGATGTTGGTGCAAAAAATAGGTTAAGGTGGTCAAAAGGTGTATAAACTTCATTACAAAAAAATAAGTAATGGAGATGAAATGTACAACATGGTAACTATAGTTAATACTACTGTATTATATATTTGAAAGCTGCTAAGAGAGTAGATCTTAAATTTTCCATCACAGGGAAAAAAATTGTACCAACATGTGGTGATGGGTGTTGATTAGATGTATTGTGACAATCGTTTCACAAGATATACAAATATTGAATCGTTGTGTTGTACACTTGAAACTTATATAATTTTATATGTTGATTATGTCTCAATAAAAACAACATCACCATATACATACATACACAGAAAGTCCTCGTTATCCAAGGAAAACTGATATTTAAAATGCTACCTGAAGGGAATCAACCTAAAAGGGAAATAAAGCTTCATTACAAATTACAGAACAAAGGTTTGTTTGAGACTTCATCTAGAAAAATCAAACAAAAATATGAAAATAAGCTTGTTTAATCTCATATTTTAAAATAGTTTCGGTTTTAATTGGAGCTATGTACTAATTTTTAGGATGGATGAAGAATGAAATAAGAATTCTTTGGGGAATTTGATGCATTTTTCCAATAAAAGTATCACATAATACAATTCATTTGTGATTATTCTAGCAAAAAAGAGTTATTTTTGCCAAAACATCTGAACAATTCACTGTTTCTTCTAAAGAGCCTTTATTAATATGATATCAAAATTCCCATCACTAATCAATCCATGTAGATTTTCTTCATTTCAGTTAGCAACTGATTTAATTCATGTGTCAGTGGCTTATGTGCTGAAGCAATTATCCAACACCACTTTCAACTTTATAAAATCTTGTGTCTTTTGTAAGATTTATAATTTTAACTTGCCATTATTTGTAATTTTTGTACTGTTATCATTCAATAGTCAACAAAGGACGAATGATGTGATGGAGGGTATAGATGCTATTGTTTAGCATGGAGGGATTTTTGAGGAGGACTAATTTTATAAGTGATCAGTTTTTTTGGTAAACTTTTCCATGGCATAATGAATTTTGCTTTCCTACCCTCAAATTATAAGCACTCAGAAAAATATTTAAAGAAATAAAGAACAAACTGACAGTGACCAGAGGTGAGGGGGAAGGGGGATAACCAGGGAAAGAAGGGGAAGGGGCAAACAAAGGAACACGAATAGAGGCATGGGCACTGACAATGGGAGGGGGGTTGACTGTGGGAGTTGGGGGGGATGGGGTTGGGTTAGCAATGGGGAAAAGGCAGGACAACTGTAACTGAACAATAAATTAAAAAGTAATTCTATACACACACATACACATACATATACATGTCTATACATGTATATATAAAGTCTTGTCAAGCATATACCTTAAATGACACCATTAACATTGGCTTTTATACTTTCCTGATTACCTACTTGCATTTTCTGATTTTTCTACTACTGATCATGTATTACTTATATAACTATAAAACTTTTATGATATTTCAAATCAAAGTGGGTTTTGAATAATGTTTGAAAACAATGAGGCTTATAGTGCCTGGCTAGTGGCAGATTTCATTTGCATTGGTTATACAAACTGGTGACTGAATTAGGCCAAGGTATCAGTATATCACAGAGTCATTAAGCCCAGAATTACAGGGTACCAGTTACCAGGGACAGTAAACGAACTTGAAACTACAGAATGAATGATTTAGGTTTTATCTAATAAATAGCATTCTGACTATTTGTGTTGTTAACTCTGATAGGCACTACTGCAAATTGAAAAATCTGATCCCGGTTTAGGTTAAATCTGATCCTATTCTAAGATGGGGGAATTAAATAAGTGGGTTTTATAACCTCTGGTTTTCCAGTGTTTTCTAAGCTTATCAGTATCACCTGGGTCCCTTGCTACAAATACAGATCCCCATCTTCCACCCTAAAAAAAAAAAAAGTACAACTTATGCCCCAGGTGATTCTAATGTAGCCCATCCATATACTGGTGTTAAGGAATCAATGTTTTAGTCCAGTGGTTGTAGAAAGAAACCAACAAACTCTTGGTGGATAGACATTTCAACTCGCTTCTTCATGATTGTATAATGAGAAAGTTACTTAGGGTATGGTCCTCCTTGGGCAATACAAATGTATGCATCCTCTATCTGTATCAACTGCCAGCACCTGCCAACCAAGAGAAAGCAAAGGATAACCATGTTATTACTCAGTATCAAACAATAAAATGCAGCAAAAATTTAAAGAGAAAAGCATTCACTTAAAGCAAAAAATTTTGGCAAGACTCCAGTACAGTAAGATCATAAAAAATTTTTCTTGAAGACCAGCTACTACAACAACCTTATAATTTTACAGATGAAAGTCAGAAAGGTGAAGTCATATGAATTGTATTGAAACTGGAAGCGTAACAAAATCTAGGACACAATGACTTACACTTGCATGTTTTTTAATGAATCACTTAAGTATATTATTTGAGTTCCTTAAGAGCATGTGTCTCTAGTATCTAGCATACTTCTTGGCACATGACGCTTCAGTAAAAGTTTGTTGAACTGAATTTCTCTATGTAATTGCAGGTACACAAAATTAAAGTCATAGTGATAACTTCTAAAAAATTCCTAGAATGTCGGCCTTTTTAATTTGGCAAGCTATAATTGTATGAATAACTCAATAAGCCTGGACAACTGAAACATGTTGCCTTAATGACTGAAGACAAAGAGATTCCTTCTGTGAGGTTTATTACATAAGTAGTAACCTTTTTCTCTATTACATTCCTGTCCCACTCATCCTTTTAGGCACAGTTTTATTGTGAAGTCAGCCTCACAAGAGGCTGCATTGTATAAAGGTATATAGGGGACTTTGGAGTTAAAATAGACATTGGATTTGAATTTCAGCTTTGCTTTTAACCTTCTACAGGGTACGTAACCTCTTTAACCCTAAGTTTTGTCACTATTTTTCACCATGTCCTTTGATATATTGGGTTGGCCAAAAAGTCTGTTTGGCTTTTTCTGTAAAATAAAAGATACATTTTTTCATTTTCAGCAATAACTTTATTGATTTGGATATTTCAAGTATGTCGGCTATCTTCTGCTATTGGTTTCTAGAGGGTAGAGGCCAGGGGTGCTGCTAAACACCTTCCAATGCATGAGACAGCCTCACAGCAAAGAATAATCTGGCCAAATTGTCAATAGAGCCAAGAAACTTTGCAAACCACTTTCGACACTTTCAGTCACAGCATCTTCTCCAAAAGCTGCACAAATCTTTTCTTTTGCATTTCAGTTGCATTTTTACCTTTCTTGACATAATAAAGCATAATGTGCTGAAAATGTTGCATATTTTCGTCCATCAATATTAAAATGGCTACACAAAAATTCACCAATTTTGATTTTTTTAAATGCACACTGATATGATAGCTGTCACAATACACTCTAACAAAATGATTTCAAATGAAGTTAAAGACAACTAAGCCCTACTAGAGCCATGGTATGGGAAAAAAAACAAATGATTTTTTTGGCCAACCCAATATCTACATAAGGGGTTGTATTTGGATTGTTTTTACAATTCTAGTTGTTGCTCAAATTTCAAGAACTATACCTCAAGATGATATTATCCAGAATTGGTGGGATTTTAACTGAGACCAAGTATATTTAAAATAAAACAGAAAGTAAGAATACTTGCCTAACATTAAGTAGGAACTCAACAAATGTCATCTCCAAGAGGGCAGGAGCTGTGTTTTGTGTAATGTTGTATTAGTATCTTGGACATATCAGTAACTCAATAAATGTGTTCAAGAAATAAAATGGAATGTGTTTCCTTTCCTTCCTTTTCCTACTTTGGCATAAAATATCTATCATATCAATTACCATTGTACCGTGCATATGTATTTTTCTATCTTATACCCCAAACCAGATTGTGAACACATGGTTTTATCCTTGTTTGTAGTCACCCAGTTCAGCAGGCTTCAATAAGTGCTCAGTTTGTACAGTGCTTCAATTCTTTTAAATTTCTGTGACTTTCTGTTACACTTAGAAACTTACTGTCTTCTTACAAAAAAAGTATTTCCATTCCTCAACAAAGTTAATGATCTGCACAGCTGTGTGAAGATGTAGTAATCCTCAGTGTAAAGTTGAATGTATCCTAGTGATCCCGTGAGCCACAGGATGTGAATGAATTCCAGCCACTTTTCTACAGAGCTTTCAAAACACTCTACAGTTACTTTCCAGAGGGAATAAGATGGACAATTTAAAAATATATATATTCCTTGATTTCCTTTGTGTGACATATAGACTAGCAGCTTTCAAATACTTTAAAACATAACATGAAAATCATTACCTTTATATTCAAGCTATCTGAAGCATTTGTTCCTTTCCTTAGAGGGGGTCACCATGGCGACAGATTTGAAATGAAACTGAAGGCTGTAGTGGGAACTTTTAAAAGCCTTGAGATGTGTTGGGGAGAGCAAGGGATCAGGAAGCAGCAGCCTCAGCCTGTAGTCTCAGCCCTGCAGCCTCTAACTGTGGGATGATTTAGAGCAACCTGCCTTAGAGCCTTACTGTATAAGACTATAGAGGTGGACTCCATCCATGGTTTTACCCCATCATTTTAACTTCAGTCTCCTTTCTCTCATAGAAGGGCTCCACGTGAATCTCGAGATGAGTGGGGAGGGAGATGAAATGCTGTCCACTCTATTTTTTGTGAGGAAAAATGAAAGAGACAAATAAAACCAAAGCTAATCTGATCTACATGACTGTTATATCCCCTTGCGCCTTGAAGAAGATTTCAGGTTTGGTCTGTTTCTTGCCATTCTCCCAAACCTGGGTCATGATCACACTCAGTGGCCAAGTTCAACATTTAAGGGAGACCATACAATCCTCTGGAAGGAAGTGAACTACAGGGATGGCACCCTGTCTCGTCCCTCCAGCACACACATCCCTGCAGAGCAGCTGCCTCCAGCAGTGACCATCAGGCCTTCCTGGTACCTGTTCCCTGAGCCTATCCTGAGCCCCAATTCAAGCTCTTGTGACCCTGGGGGCATTTCTGCCAAGGTCCCTGGTGTTTGTACACAGAAATAATTTATCCATCACTAGCATTCACTCCCTGCCTTCCAACCATTTTGCTGTGAAATGTTGGCTCACCCCATTGCCGACCTTGGAGTCTTTGTGCGAATCATCTGTTTTCAAGAAGACATGGCTCAGGAAACCAGAATGGAAATGGAGGAGTAGTGCAGAAGCAAACAGTGTGTGTATGGTTTTAAAACTGTTTGATTTAGTAAACCAACACTGGTTGCCCACTGATTCTTGTGTTCCCTTTTAAAGTGCTCCTGAAATTTATGCAAGAGGGGCTGGGTCAGGAAGCCAACACCCAGGCAAAGGAGGTTGATGATAATAATTACTTTACACCATTACAGTAATGATTAAATGCAGTAATAAAAATTTATCTTAGAATACTATTTGGTACCAGAGGAGTGTTAGCCCTTCTCATAAGTATGCATTCTTTCAACAAACTGTAATTGAGCACCCACTCTGTGCCACCTTGAGGAGATAGAATGGTGAACAAGAGCTATAATATTTTTCACTATTGAATAAAATGTAATGGGGCAAACAGACAATAAGCAAGTAGACAATGAAAACTTATTTTGATTATCATAAATTTTGTAAAGAAAATAAAACAGGAAAGTGTATAGTGATCAGCAGTCAGGGAGAGTCCATCTGAGGAGGGGCACTATGAACTGGGACCTGAACGACAAGAAAGGCATATGCACAGATGTGGAGGTTCAGCATTCAGTGCTGAGTAAATAGCTGAAGTAAAAACTCAAAGGTGAGAACATATTTGGTGTGTTCCAAGGTGGAAATCATGGACTTGCATATGATCATGCCACGGCGATGCGTTTCTACCCCTGTCCATGTGGGGATAACTTATATGGACATCTGCATTCTCATCAAGGAAGAGTTGGAGAATGGGAAAGATAGAGCTAAGCATCCTGGATGTTCTGTAATTATAAAAGTGATTGATGACAAAGGTCAGTTTGTGTGCGGAGAGACAATCTCAGCTCCTTCACCAAAAAATAATTGGTTAAATGCCGAATTCTTGAGGAGTCAAAATTCTGAACACTTGGGAATGAGCCAAGGTGGGAAAAAAATTCCAAATTACAGACCTCTTCCACAGAGATGCCAGTTCTTTGTGGTTTGCTATTAGAATGTGGATTCTTTACATGAAATTAGAAGTGAGACAACAGATGGAACCTGCCTAGATTTTATGCTTAGAACATTGAGCTGGAATTGTTTTTAATACTCCATCAGAATTTTAAAGGAGAATAATTTCAAATCAGCGCTTTCTTTCCCTCCATTTCACTATTTTTATGTCCTAAACCTAATCACTTGCTGCTAGCAGAAGTATGAACCTCAAAGTCATTATTATGCCTTACTTTTGACTCAGTTACTAAGATAACTCAAATTAGTTCTTCTTGTCATTTGAGGTCACCTTTGCTTTAGAAACTCCGAAACTTAAAAAATGAGTTGCCTTGTCAATACCGCACTTCCATGTCCCGCACTGAGCCTTAGGCTTGCCCTCGTTCATGTCCTTTTTAAAATGTTCCTGTTCAATGAAGCAGGCCTTTTCTGTTACACTCCATCCAATGTAAGTTGTGCCAGTAAAAAGAAAATATAGTGCAGCTCCTAATTTCTCTAGAACTAGAGTTAGTGTATAAGAAAGAAAAGTAAAAAAGTGAAATGGTCACAAAATTTGGAATCACCTTATAAATATTCTGTATGTTTCTTTAAAATTAAGAAAAGATAAAAGTCAAGCAGCCAAGGGAGGTAAAATTTATAACTAAATAAGAGGATCAAAATATGCCAACTTAGTAAATAAAACACTTGAATGATTTTGCTAGACCAGAGCAGATATTTCTAATTCTGGGTGCTCCCTGGGTTTTAGAAAAAGCTAATGAAATTGCTCCCCAAATGGGAGTTGATCACTCAAGTCTGTATGGCTGGCAACAGCACTTTCAGCATCATCACTATATCATGTCACTTCGCCTAAAAAGTGAAGCATCTCAACAGCTCTGTTTGCTGAAGATCATCTTGAAAATGGGAGGCCAAATTGAATAGACACTCCCACAGAGCACATGTATGCACCTTTGTAAGGCACACACTGACAGAAAAATGTTGTCCAGGATAAAAATAAATATATATGGAGAGATGGATCATCAGATTTCCTTTGTTACAGTGCTAAGAGGAGCAAGAAATTAGAATCACTTATATGGAAATTTGAAAACTGCCTTTATATATACAACTTTCCTTTGTGTATATAAAGTTAAAAAATGCACTGACGTCTGGCAGTTTGTTTGGGAAATGCCTCCTGCAATTAGAGAGGAAAATGGTTTACCAGAATGTGAACATTCTATTACTGATAGCTGCACACAGACACTGAAGTTTTAAATTAAAACAAGTCTCTGTGTGTGTATGGTTGGCTTTCTTTGTTTTGTTTTGTTTTGTTTTGTATTTTTTGCCTACCAGCACAATGGCTATGTGTAGCCATTAGACTGAGAGCTAGTAAATCAAAAAATTTGGATGCTCTAAGTGTCTGGTACATTATGAGGGGCACTGCTCTATTGCAGATGTAAAGAAATGGCATGTTTTGCTATGTTGAGAAATTTCTTTGCTATGTGGGATAGACAACTCAGATGTAATCCACAACTGCTTTACCAAAGCTGGTGTTGAAACTACTGATGGCTTAAACGAAAAGATCAGAATATGTGATGACTCTGGGATGAGCTGCAAAGGGAGACAAACTGCCCCATAATTAAATTTCAATGATTCTATAAATATTGATAACATGTTAGCTCCCTCTGCTGATTGTGATTTTCAAGGAGAATAGGCATTCTTGAGGTACATCTGTTTTAAGCATTAAAAACAGAAAGAAAATTTGCCCAAGTCCAAATATCAAGGAGAGAGAAGCATAAGCAACACTGCTCATCAGTGATAAACTGCAATAAAATCAATGATTTTGATGCTAAAGCAACAGTCATTAGATTTGTTTGTGAACCATAAAATAACACATTAAGATCCAATCATGGTAAACAGAATGTAAAGCCAGGGTATCACAGATATGACCAGAGCTCTGTGTAATACATGTATCTTATTTTAACCCAGTAGACATTTCTAGAGTATCTAGTACATGTGAGCTGGTTTGTAATACAGGTTCCCTCTCTTCTTAGCTTTGTAATCTTTGACAAGACCAGAAAATTTCTTCTGTCAAGATGGTGGCATAGGCAGATATGGCTCACCTCTTCGCACAACCACATCAAAATCACAACTAAAATATAATCACTCAGAACTACCAGAAATCAAGGTGAATGGAAGTCTGACAACTACGGAATTAAAGAAACCATACCCATCCAGGCTGGTAGGAGGGGTGCAGATGGGGAACAGGTTGGTCCCGCACTCACATGTGGAGGATAAAAATTCAGGAGGCATTTCTCGGAAGTGAGGGGTCCCAGCTCCACACCAGGCCCCGAAGCCCACGGTTTCAGTGCCAAGAAGATAAGTCCCCACAACTTAGGGCTGCAAAACCAGTAGAGAGATTGAGTCAGTGGAAGAAAATGCTGGAGCCCCAAGCAGTTCCTTTTAAAGAACCCACACACAGACTCACCTACTCAGACTCACTCCTTCTGAGCTCTAGCACCAAAGAAGCAGCTTTAAAAGCACCAGTGGCATACTGGGAGAAACTGGGGTGTCTGGCATCAAGGTGAGCAGAAGCCATTGTCCCTTTTCTGAGCCCTCTGCCCACAGAGCCAGTGAGCCAGGAAGCTGGTGCTGTATCTGAGACTCCATCAACCTGGCTAACAGTGTTTGCCTTGCCTTGAAGATTCCCAGAGACTCCACCTCACTCAACTTAAGGGCCCACCCAAGCCACTTTTCCATATGAATGGCTGGTCTTGGCTCTTGCTGCACAACTTCCTAAATCCTCTCAAACAAGCAACAGCTGGCATCATCGATCCCCCTCCCCAGTCCCAGTACTAGCAGCAGCCAGCCTAGAGTTCCAGCCTGGCTTTGCCTGGGAATCTCCAAGTGCAGCACAAAATGCAGCCATCTCAGATTGCTTTATAGCTCAGGCAGGGTGGCCCTGGGCAACACACAAATCAGATGGGGGCTGACCATGGCCTGCGCCACCTAGGAAACCCCAGAGCCTACACACCCAGTGGACAGCTACAGACCACATTGGAGTACCACCACCCTGACCCTGCACAGCTGGGAGGAGGTTGGTGGTCAGTGGTCAGAGCCAGTCCTTACAGCTGACTGCCCTGGGTAAATCCTTCCCATTGACCTGACAACAGCAATCAAAGCTCAACTACAAGAAGAGGGTATACTCAGCCCACATGAAGGTCATACCTCAAATACCCAGCCTGGGTGATAGGGGAGGCTGTGCCACTGGACCCTACAGGACACCCACTACATTAGGGCATGCAACCAAGACAGAGAGTCGCAGCAGCTCTACCTAATACATAGAAACAAACAGAGGGAGCCTGCCATAACGAGGAGACAAAGAAACATGGCCCAAATTAAAGAACAGATTAAAACTCCAGAAAAAGAGCTAAATAAAGTGGAGACAAGCCATCTATCAGATGCAGAGTTAAAAACACTGGTTATTAGGATGCTCAAGTAACTTAGTGAGGACCTCAACAGCATAAAAAAATCTAGTCAGAAATGAAGGATTCACTCATTTAAATAAAGAACAATTTACAGGGAAACAACAGTAGAGTGGACGAAGCTGAAAATCAACTCAATGATTTGGAACATAAGGAAACAAAAAACAACCAATCAGAACAAGAAAAAGAAAAAAGAAGTAAAAAAAAACCAACTGAGGGTGATATAAGCAGCCTCTGAGATAACTTCAAGCATTCCAACTTTATATCATAGGGGTGCCAGAATGAGAAGAGAAAGAGAAAGAAATTGGAAATGTATTTGAAAAAATAAGGAAAGAAAATTTCCCTAATTTGGTGAAGGAAATAGACATGTAAGTCCAGGAAGCACAGAGAGTCTCAAACCAGACAGATGCAAAGAGGCCCAGTCCAAGACACATCATAATTAAAATGCCAAAGGTTAAAGATAAAGAAAGAATCTTAAAAGCAGCAAGAGAAAAGCAGTTATTTACCCACAGGGGAGTTCCCATGAGACTGTCAGCTGATTTCTCAAAAGAAACTTTTCAGGTTTAGAAGGAATTGGCAGGAAATATTCAAAGTCATGAAAAACAGGGACCTACAGCCAAGATTGTTCTACCCAGCAAAGCTATCATTTAGAATTGAAGGTCAGATAAATAGCTTCCCAGACAAGAAAAAACTAAAGGAGTTCATCATCACCAAACCATTATTATATGAAATGTTAAAGGGACCTAATTAAGAAAAAGAAGATCAAAATTATGAACAATAAAATGGCCATAAATATAAATCTATCAACAATTGAATCTAAAAAACCAACTACGAAATAAGAAGAATGGGTGAAGAGGTGAAGGGATTAAGAAGTACAAATAGGTGGTTACAGAATAGCCATGGGGATGTAAAGTGCAGTATAGGACATGGAGCAGCCAAAGAACTTATACACATGACCCAAGGACATGAACAATGGTGTGGGGATGGCCTGAGGGAGTGGGGCTGGTGCTGGGTGAAGGGGGGGCACAGGGGGGAAACTCAGGACAACTGTAATAGCATAATCAATAAAATATAATCTTTTAAAAAGACCAGAAAATTTCTCATGTGTACAAATAGGAGACTGGATTAGGTTATCTAAACCATAAATTCTATAATTTTAGGCTTGGTAGCTGCAAGAACTAAAATGGAAATTGGAACCTTTACTCTATAAAGTCAAACTATCTAAAATCATGGATTATGAAAAAAGAGTTGCCATTCTTTAGTAACTTGATGATATGTTCACAGAACCCCTAAATTTGAAAATTATAAACTTATAAAGCCACCTATTTAAATAATTCCACATATACTTTAGTGTACATATCCAGAAGCATTTTTTGGAAACCAACCCACATATTTTTAAGCTGTATGCATTAATTTAATGCCAGAATAGACAATATATTGGCATGCTAAAAAAGCCTCATAAATTTTTAAAAACCCATACATCGGATCATATCACTCCTTTGCTTGAACCTCCCTAATTATTTCCCATTGCACTTAGAATAAAATCCAAAGTCCTTATCCTAGCTTACACATCCTTGCAAGACCCTCTGGCTACAAGAAGATAAGAGGGAACAGAACTTCAAGCAGAGAGAGCTGGTGCAAATATCCTATGACAGGGAGGAGCTTGACATATTCAAGGGGCAGAAAGAGGGTTACTGTGATTTCCTCTCCTGCAATTCTCCCTCACTTCCCTACCATCAGTCTCCCTGGCTTAATTTCTGTTCCCTCTCATCTTCTTATGGCTAATTCCTCCTTGACTTTCAGGTTCAGCTTAAATCTTACTTCTTCAGAGAGACCTTCTCTGATTTCCCAATATAAAAGTTTATGGTAGATGTACAATTTGTAGAACGCAGATGATATTACTTTAGGAGGGAACAATGAGTAATGTAGGCTCCAAAACTCTGTCTCTTTTTAAGATACTATGTTGTCTCTCAAAGAATAGATATTGACCAAAAATAATATTAATATGAAAAGTAAACCTTTGCAGAGGATGGATAAAGTTGATAAAAGAAGCATATACTTCACTAGAAAATGAAGAGGTGATATTTGAGATAGGTCTTGAAGAATAAATAAGATTTAGACAGGAGAGGCAGCATGTGCAAAGGCACTGAGGCACGGACGAGCATGGTATTGAAGTGCTAACTCCATGTAGGCAAGGACAGTGTCTTTCTTGTTCACTGATATGTCTCCAGTATCCAGAACAGGCCTGGCTGACGGTAGGCACATAGTACACATTTGTCGAAGGAATGGATGGATGGATGAATGGATGGGTGGATGAACATCACCATAGAGAAGCAAGGTTTGAACACAGGATGTATTGGTGAGAAAAGCAGAATATAAAGCTGGAGAGACAGAAAGAGGTCAGTTCATGGAGGCCTTGAATCTTAGACTTTATCCCCTACATAATTGGGAGGCAATTAAAGTTTTAAGTTGGAGTTTGAAGTGACCAGATTTTGTTTTAGATGCAATCTCAAGTGAGAAGAGGGGATAGTGAAGAACATACAATATGTACAGAGATATTAATTCTGATTTCTAGTGCCCAGATCATTTTAGTCATGATTCTCTGAGTGTATTTAAGTTCCTTTCTGTATAGCGCATTCAGAGCTGATAACAACTAAGGGATAGTATATTCTGCACGTTAGAGTAGAGCCATGTGCATAGTGCCTCATGTCCAGTACTATCAGTATGTTGCGTCATACTTCGAAAAATACTGAAGAATGGAGTGGGGGCAACTTTACAAAATCTGTCACCATTTCTTGTTTTTTTCTTCCCTTTTTTTCTCTATAACTATAAACTAAATAAAAATATATGCTAGCTATCATTATTAAGACCTAATGAAGGAGAACTAAAGACAAATGCAATGCTTGTTCAATAAATACTTATCATCCTTGAGTGCCTACTCTTTGCCTGGTACTACTGCTTATTAATCACTGCAATAATCCTTAAATACAGATACTGTGATTATCCTAATTTTAAAGTTGAGAAAACTGAAGCTTGAAAGTGAGATATTTAGGAGATAGAATTAATGACTTGGTAATTGTTTGGATGTGAGCATTGAGGGGTAAACACATTCAAAACGATACCCAGTTTCCTAGTGTGGGCAACTGGTTGCATGTTTGTGCCAGTCACCGAAATGGGATTAGAGGAGGAGTAACAGGTAATGGGAGACAGAAGAGTAAAAATGTGTTAGGCTAATTGAATACTATGTTAAATTTTAGCTGCCTGAAAGAGAGGCCCAGCTGCCATTAGATACTTCACTCTCAGTCACAGGAGTCCTGTCTGGACTTCCTATATGTGGGAATAATCAGCATGCTGATGACAACTAAACCAATGGTAATGGTTAAGACCACCCCACAAAAGTGTGAAGAATAAGAAAAGAAAAGAGCCTAGGGTAGAGTCCTATGGAACATGAATATTTCAAAGGAAAATGAGGAGCTGCCACAGAAGTGGGAGAGGAACCCGGAGGATGCAAGATTTTAAAAAGAGCTAAGAGACTTAAGAGTACTATGAAGTGAAAGTTTGTGCTCACCACCCATATGTATATGTTTGAGCCCTGATCCTCAAGTGATAGTGTTTAGAAGTGGGACCTGTGGGAGGTAATTAGGCCATGAGGATGGAACCCTCGTGAATGGGATTAGTGCCTTAATAAAAAATGCAAAAGAAATGATGTCTCTGCCATATGAGGGTACAGAAAGAATGCAGCAGTCTGCAAGCCAGGAAGCAGGTCCTCAACAGACCCTGGCCATACTGGCACCCTGGTCTGAAACTTCCCAGCCTCCAGAGCTGTGCAAAATAAATTTCTGTTGTTTAAGCCATGCAATCTGTGGTATTTTGTTAAAGCAGCTGGAACTAGGAAGTTTTCAAGAAGGAGGGGAATAATCAATGTAAAATTCGGCAGAATTGAAGTATGGTAATGTTTGAAAAGTGTCTATTTGTTTCAGTAACACCATGAAGAATTTTGACTGGAAAGGAGAGGTGGAAGAAAAACCATATGGTTAAGTCTGTGTGTGGTGAGGGGTTTGGGGGCTGTGGGGTTGAGAAAGATGATTTTGGAATATTTTAGATGAGAGAAGTTTTGACGATCTTTGCTGATAATATAAAGCAAAATTAGCAGGGAGCCTTTGACAAGTCAGGAGACAGAAGGGTTCATTAGTGGAGCTAGACTCAATTGGCAAAAAGGAATGAGGTTGGAAAGCAGATCGAGGAGCCTAGATCAAAGTAGAGTGGTAGTAGTATTAGTAGCAGTTGTTGTTGCAAAAGACTGGGAGAAAAGATTTATGGAGAGTCCAAGGAGATTAGAAAATTTCGTGGCGAAAGTAGAGGGAATTCCTGCCAGATGAATTCTATTTTATATGTGAAGTAACAGGAGATACTATTTGCTGAGACTAAGAAGGATGGAACAAGATCGGCTCTTCATTTATCCCGCCAACTCAAGGCTCGTAGAGTCTTTGTGGCCCTCCATCTTCCCGTTTTGCTGGAGGACTAGCGCTTGATGCCGTTTACAAGAGTTGTTGACGGAAAGTGTGACGGACTACGCGATAGGCCAGTCGGAACTACCACTCCCGGCATGCAGTGCGGCTCCTGGGAAGTGCGGTGGCTGGGAACGCACAGGCCCCGCCCCTCCTGCCTCACCCATTGGAGGAGTGCTTACATTCCCAGGAGGCCGCGCGCGGGCGGGGCTTGTACCCGGAAGCTGGCGGCGTCCGGTCCCAGCCTTCTCTTGGAGTGGGCAGTCAGCGACCCCAGCTGACCCACGCCCCTCCGTCCCCGAGCCCGCGCGCTCTCAGAGGGTGCCCAGACAGGTAAATGGAGTGGGGCGCGCTCGGCGGAAGGCGGGGAAAGGACGGCGGAGGGAGGGCAAGAGGTATCGACCCGAACATGCTGAGGTAGAACGAGGAGGCAGTGCGAGGATGACTTGGGCTTTCTCTGTTGTCGACAGTCCAAATTGTTGGACAGGTGCAGTTTTGGCCAAATGAGTTTTATGCCGCTGAAAAGACTTGGAGTTAAGGAGTGTTAGAATGCGTCACTTACAAGAGGGAGAAAGAATAACTTCCCTTTAGCCGGCATTCTTCAAGACCTTTCTGTAGCATTTGAATCTCTTGACATCTCTTGAGTCTTCTGAAAACTCCTCTCTGCGCTCGTTTTAATGACGTCACTTTCTGGTCCCCCTCCTTCTGAGCCCCTACGTGGGTTTCTAGTCCTCCGCGTGCCCCTCCTCCACCGCTCAGTGTTGACATTCTTCTTCCTCCGTTCGAATAGAAACTCTGTTTCCACCCAGACCTGTTTTCTCAATGTCAAACATGTATGATGTTGTTGTTATTATTGTCCAAAATTTAACAGACTCTGACCATGTAATACATTCTTTGGTACATGCTTTACATCTCCCTCTCCCATAACACCTTTGATCAGTTATCAAACCCTTTTCTGTCATATTAATTGTTCTCAAATACCTGCATCTACGTTGTCCCATCCTTGATCTCAGAGGCTACTGTCATGTTTGAGACATTCTTTCCCTTGGAATGGCTGTGTCTGAGAGCACTTATTGAACAGCTAATATGTACTAGACATTTTTCTGACTGCATGGGATGTAGTTGGAAACGAAGACACAGGAAATCGCTGCTCTTAGTAGCTTGCATGTTTACGTGTGTGGGAACAAAGAGGAATGATCAAGGTCATGTTATATGAGGTAGTGGTACTTAATGTAAAATAAAACAAGTGGCTGACTTGACAGGGTAGGCCACTCTTCTGAGAAAGTCAGAGGGATTGGATTGGGTCTAAAAGGATCACCCAAAAAGAATATTTGCAATACTGGCAAGACCAGTCTTGCACTATGACCAGACTTAAGGCCAGAACTATTTTCATACATACTTCTTCTTGTCTTCTGTTATATCAGTGTCTGTTCTTCATTCTTCTGTCTCCTCCAAGGTTATTACATCAGAATTGGCGGCTTATCTGTTGTTGGCTTATTTCCTCCTAAGACCCAGACAGAAGAGTTGGGGGGAATGGATTGTTCTCAGATCAGCTGCTTTATCTTACTTAGGGAGATAGTCGGTGATCAAAATATTCTTTTTGCCAGGTCCTACTACTAAAGTTATCTATCATTTATAGTATATTTAAAACAAAAACACCCTCAGTGTCCGTTCATTTATTCAACAAATATTTGAGGGAATAGTATATGCCAGGTACTGTACTAGGCATGGGGAACCTAGTGAGAACCTAGTGCAGATAAAACAGATGCATTGACTTCTCTTCCAAGAAGAAATAGCTGTGATATATACTGAGAAAATTCCTAATTTAATACATAAGCTGACACCTACATTTTTTTCCTCGTGCAAGGTGAGATAAACACAAACTTTTAAGAAATCTCTTGAACAGTTGTGTATGTTCTTAGATTATCCACTCATTACATTTTATTGCATTTATTTGTTTGTGTCCGTCTCCCCCATTGTTCTGTGGCTCCCTTGAGTGTAGAGGTCCTCTTTTTCCTCGCCTTCATATTCCAGTGTCTACTATATTGACTGCCACATAGTAAACCTTCGGAAGATATGTGTTGAACTGAAATAGAAAAACTATTTGATCCAATCCAAATTACTTAATTTATACTAGGCTTTCTTTATATAAGGCCATTGGGCTTACCCTTATACCTTCTCATTAACCAAATGTGAATCATTCCATTTTGTTGGGTTTGTTTATTTATCTTCCCTTACTTGTTCTCACTTCTATGTGCCCTCTTGTTCCATAGCTTCCTCCTAAAATGAGTTCTCATCTCTCTCCTGAGTACCTTACATGCCCCACCATTTAATTTAATGGGCCAGTTTAATAGTATGCTTCATGATACAAGGGTGAGAAACATTTAATATCCATTGTGGATTTCCTATGAAACGTTCCGCTAATGAACTGTCACAAGGATTAACATAATACATTCCCTTGCAATAATATAAATAATGATAGAGAACACTTTATTTTTGCGTTGACTATTACCACGTTATGTAATGAGGTAATTCTTCTACTTTTTTCTGTTTGAACAGTTGCACAGCCTTTATTTATTATACAGCGCATCATGGTATCATTGGTTACCACTTGGTACAAACACATCTTTAAATATTACTTTCTCCTTAGCCTGAGATAGTGTATGTGCTCATGTCATTCTACCACATGTCATTTTCAGAATGTTAGATAAGTCTCAATTCTTAAAATAAAAGTTTTTTTCCATGCAGATTATCTTTCAGTTGTAAGCTGTTACTATGAAAGATAAATTTCATCTTTATAACTGAGCAAAAACTCGACAGAAATACAAGAGTACTTGAGTTACAATTGTCATGATTTTAGGATATGACAGCCAAAGAGCAACCAGACATACTTCCAATACATTAAAAATTAAGCATTGTCATTTTAGGGAATTTCTTGGTATCCAAGCTTTCATAATGCAAATGGAGCACTGAATTGTGTGTCATCCCTCACTTATAAGCTATCCATGTAAACAATCCAGAATGTTCATATACAGTCAGGGGTGTCCAACCCATGGCCCACAGGCCACATGTGGACCAGGGTGGCTATGAATGTGGCCCGACACAAAATTATAAATTTACTTAAAACCTTTCTTTTGCTCATCAGCGTTCGTTAGTGTTTGTGTGTTTAATGTGTGGCCCAAGACAACTCTTCTTCTTCCAGTGTGGCCCAGGGACACCAAAAGGTTGGACACCCCTGATATACATTATAAAATTTTATCAAAATAAAAATAAAGAATTTAAAAAATTTTCAGAACAAGTAGACTGGAATGTGAGAAACACTGACTTGACCTTTTTCCCCAATCAGTTACCTGAAACTCTTCAATCTGCACCTGAAGATGCCTCCACTGAGGAGGAACATTTGCATCATTGTTGTGCTTTTTTTTTTAGCATTTTTTTTTAATACAGGCAGTCCCTCACTTACAAATGGATATATTCAAAAGGTTCCTTTGTAAGATTATAGTTTGACACTCTGGATGCAGTGTTCTCTATAAACAATGCTATTTATGACCTTTCGATCATTACATTGGCCAGTAACATCTTACTTAACCTTTAATTTAATGGACTTAAAGACCTTCACCACAATTTATAATAATTTTTCTATAAGAAACCGCATCCAGATTGCTCATTTGGATTCCCCCAGAGCATATCTTTTCTTTTGGAATCCCAAAAACTGGAACAAAAATGTCCTTTCCTTAGAAACTTCTAGGCACTAGAAACAGGCCTTTATTAACTGCACACTATTGGAGGTTGCCCTTCTGACCCATTGCTGAAGAACTTCTAAATGAGTATAAGGAAATAATTGGGATAGAGGTTTTGGAGAAGAGAGGGAGGCAAGTTGGGATGATGTGAATATATGGAAGGGAGAGTAGGAGTGAATTGGGAGGAACAGTTAGTTTCTAATATGGGGGCTCATTGTGTCCTCACAAAAGATGTGTTGAATCCTTTCCCCTGGTATCTGTGAATGTGACCTTTTTTGGAAATAGGGTCTTTGCAGATGTATTCGTTAAGACGTAAGTTAAAATAAAGTCATACTGCAGTAGGTGTCCTTATAAGAAGAGAAGAGACACAGAGAATGCCACGTGAAGACAAAGACACGTGGAGAACACTGACTAGAGGCAGAGACCGAAGTGCTTCAGCTGCAAGCCAAGGAATGCCGTGGGTTGCCAGGAAACCACCAGATGCTAGGAAGAGACAAGGAAGGATTCTCCCCTACAGATTTCAGAGGGAGCATGGCCCTTCCAACATGTTGATTTTGGGCTTCTGGCCTTCAGAACTATGAAGCAGGACATTTCTTTTGTTTTAAGCCCTGCAGCTTTTGGTACTTTTAAAAATGCCAGCCACGGGAAACTCATGCAATTCGTAGCAGGAATGAAGTAGTATTAGGATGATGGCTCTGGGACCAAGCAAAGAGTGAATAAGAGCACCGGGAAGAACAGTGTTGAGACAGGGCTTTCTATTATATTCCATTATCTGTTTTTTTCTTCTCTCTCTGGCTTATCGTTTTATTCTTTTTTCTTCTTGAATATTTTAGTTGTATAGCACTCTGTAGTTTATTAGACATTCACATACTGCTAATAATGAGCAGAGTTAGGTTTTCTGATTTCAACTGCAGTGTAATTTATACCGCAGTTGTTTCTATTATCCCGATACTCATTAAGACATCACAGATTCTACTGCAAGAGAACTACAGTGGTGGCAGGTGAGACTTGATTATAGGTGGGATTTTTAGCAGTATAGGAGAGAGTAAGGTATTCCTATCAGTGACACCTGAGAGGAGAGTAAAGTTTTTGTTGCTGTGTACTCGATGTTTAACAGTCGGGCATTTCTCAACTGGGGACTGCTTTTATTAAATATGCTGCTTCCTTGTAACTTATATTCATCGTTGATAGTTATATTCCGAATAATGTACCATGTTCCAGGTGACTGTGTTTTATATAAACTTGGAGACTGCTGTCACAGTCCCTCTAACTCTTCTCTTTTTCATGTTAAATGTTTGCAATTCCTCTAGCCATTCTTCAAATGATACAATCTCCAGGCCTCTCACCCACACTGTTGCCCTTCTGTGCAATCTTGAAATACTATACCCAGAGTTGAACTCAGTGTTCCAGTTGTGTTCTGACCACCACAGAGTATAATGGCAGTAGTTCTTAAAGAGATCAAGGTACCCTGTTTCTTAAGTAATTTAAGATTACATAAGCTTTTTAAGCAATTACCTCATGTCAGTTCGTAATGAACTTATGGTCCACTAAGACACTAGATGTTTTTGTATTGTTGCCAAACTCGGTTTTATTCTTCACGCTGCTAAGGGACTGAGGCTACTACTTTTTCATCTCTTTGTGCCAGGAACCATGTGATTTTTCATCTTCGTTTCACTTTGTGTTTTTGTTCCACCCCACTTCATGTCTCTCTGACCCGAAGTAATGACCTTCTTCCTTATATAATTTCAGTGACTTTTCGAGTCATCGTACTGTGCATCAGTGAACACAACCAGGACCTGACACTTGTTCCTCGTCGAAGCTTCCCCTGTGGCTTCTAGGCCACCACACTCTTCTGGCTTTCCTTTTCCTTTCTCAGCCTTATTTGTGGGTCCCTATTCAGCTACTAGCCCTCAGCTGTTTGTTGCGTGTTGGGTTTTACCTTCGGTTTTCCCTCAGTTTTGATGTGCCTTTGTTTCTTTCTTTTCTTTTTTTGCATTTTTTGTTTCTTTGCATGCAATGTATTTTCAGCAAATAAATCATGTTCAGAATGGCAGGTCTAGTTGAGGTCATGTAGGGATAAGAGTGCAGAACCAATCCCTGTGGAAGTTCAACATTTAGAGGTAAACTAGAGGAGGAGGACTCAGCAAGAAGATGGGAGAGCTAGACATGCACGAGTATGTCAAGAAAGAGGGTTTAGTCAGCAGTGACTGTTCAGATAGGTCAAATAAGGTGAGAATAGAGAAGTTACCAACCGCTCAGTTTTGCAACAGAGAGGCTGTTGGCGATCTTAGCAAGCATGGTTTTATGGAGTGTTGAGGACAAAAGCCAGATTATAGTAACTCGAAGAGTTAAAAAGAGGCAGAGAAGCAGAGAGCGTGGGCAGATGATGATTTTAAGAAATGGAGCAGGACCTGGAGCATGTTACAGGGTCAGTTGAAGCTTTAGAATCAAGGGCTATAATGTATGAAAAGTGATTTGGAAATTATAACTTTCCACAATGTGTAAGGAGAAATCCAGAAAGAAGGCGGCTGAGGACATAACTCTGGGGAACATCCTCATTGAGAGGATGGAATGAGAGGAGTTCAGCTCAAGGGAAAGGTGAGCCCTTCTGCTCTGTGTACTGTCCTTCAGTGCTAGGGTTGCAAAAAGGAATCCTGGATCCCCTCGCCTCAAGTACTTTATATCTGTTGCTGTGTTTCACAAAATACGGTTGTGTGAACCGCCTGCATCCAGGCAGGCTTTTCTTAAATACATATTCAAGGCCCCACCGCAGGCCTACTGAATCAGAATTTCAGGGGACGATGCCAAGAATATGAAATTTGAATAAGTGACTCGTACTCTGCCACCTGACATGACTCATTCACACTGCAGTTTGAGAACCACTTGCTTATTGGATGAAAGTGAACATGTTAACAAATAACTTGAAGTCGAAGAGTTAGTTGAAGACTAGGAAGGCGTTTTTTCCTCTATTTTTATAAGTTTATATCATTAGATAAGGCAAACTGGGCTGATATGTAAGAAAACAATACTACAAATTCATAAATATGAGAAAAATAATCTTCACCTCGTGCTGCATTGTTTTAGAAATGTTTTATGAAGGATCTTGCCATAATTATAGAACCATCCTTCTCTTGTGGAAGGCTTGGGTTGTTTTCACTTCATTTCTATTTTGGATAATTAATGCCTTTCTAGTAGAGGCAGTATACGTAGAGGGATAAAACTGTGGATTTTAGAACCATACTGCCTGGGTTTAAACCCCCAACCTCTATCACTTCCTAGCTCTGTAATTTTGGGCAAATTATATAAGTCGTCTATACTTCAGTTTCTTCATTTTAATGTAAGTATCATAATAGTATATAATTTTATTGATATGAGAGTTAAATCAACTAATACTTGAAAAATGCTTAAAATGATACCTGGCTCATAGTAAGCGCTTAGTAAATTGTTATTGTTATTGTTAAAAGGTATCTTTGTGAATCTAGAGTCTAACTTCTGTTGAATTATTTCTCAAGGATGAATTTTCAGAACGGCATTACTGCACTAAAGAATGAAGATGTCTTTATGTCACTGCTTTTTAAAGGGCAATATGAATTTGCGCTGTATAATTTATGAATGTAACCTATCTGTCATTGTATACACACACTTAGATAAATATATGTGTATATGTATTTGGTTTGTCTCTATGTATGTACACATATCAGCATGATTTAGGTCATAAGCTTATATAAGACTGCTATCTTCTTGTTAAACCTGTAGTTAGGTCTGTTACCTTTAAGGTTATATAGTTCCTTGATCAATACTGTCTTCAGGTAGATGTTGCCAAATGATCGTAAGTTACTTTTGAAAGATCACGTCAAAGAAATATTCTAAGTCTTTGTGTCTCTTTTCCTTTTGATAGATTGAAGCCATGGCCATTCTTTTTGCCGTTGTTGCCCGGGGAACCACTATCCTTGCCAAACATGCCTGGTGTGGAGGAAACTTCCTGGAGGTGACAGAGCAGATTCTGGCTAAGATACCTTCGGAAAATAACAAACTAACGTACTCACACGGCAAGTGAGTTCTGCTCTACATTGGGTAGAGGGTGAAAGAAATGAATTCTGTTATTATAATCAGGACAGTATAAAACTAGAAAAGAAACTTATTGGTAGATAATTTGAATAAGCCAACAGAACAGTAACCTTTGCTAGCTTAGAACGTGTCAGGTTCTATTAACTATGAATTTAACTTGTAATTATTTTCTATCATTTGAAGTGATATTAATATTTTACAGAAGGATATTGAAATGTAAGATGTAAAAATGACTTTGCCATAGAGCTCTATGATATGTGAAGCTTGATACAGATAAGCTATGTAATATTTCTTTCTTCATTCTTTTAGTAAATATTTACTGAGTACTTGACTGTTGCCAACTGCTTTGCATGGTGCTGGGGATACAACAAGAAACGCAGTATTTGTTCTCATGGAGGTTGTGGTTTAAAGAAGGAGACAGTCAAATCCATAGATAATTACAGTAGAGTGTGAGAGGTACTGGTTAGGTGGATGGCATTCCAGGTAGTAGGAACAGCTAGTAGAGAAGTATGGAGGCATGAGGTCAAAGGACATGTTTAGGGAATGGCAGGTGGTTTTTTGTGGCTGGTGTAGCTCAGTGGATTGAGGGCCGCCCTGTGAACTGAAGGGTCGCCGGTTTGATTTCCCAGTCAGGGCACATGCCCGGGTTGCTAGCCAGGTCCCCAGTAGGGCGTGTGTGAGAGGCAACCACTCATTGATGTTTCCTTCTCCCTCCCTTCCCCTCTCTCTAAAAAAAATACATAAATAAAATCTATTTTTTAAAAAAGAGATTGGACTTTACACCGTGGGCAGTGGAAAGGCATTGAAGGTTTTCAGCCAGGGTCGACATGGTTAGGTTTTGCTTTAGAAAGATCACTCTGGTGGCTGGTTGGAGAACTGGAATGGACAGGGCATGGATGGGCAGCCTTAATAACCAGATTAAAAGTACCTTAACCTTCCTCGTTAATACTTTAAAAACTTTTGTTACTTAACCCATGCTAATTTTCTTAGTTCTTATCTCAGAGGGAGATCCTTATTGCTTACTAGGGCCAACTCCTACAATTTAGGATCTAGCCTAAGCTACTATGAGAGAGAGAACCCAAAATACAGTGTTACATTAGACAGCCCAGAGGCGAGGACTTAGGGGTTGGTAGGGTGGCCCAACCAGTTTTGACTAGAGCTTCCCAACTTTGGCCAAGGCAGCTTCTTCAGTTCCCGTTACCACCCCGTGGCTACCCAGTATGTTTAAAGCCAAAGCCCAGAAGTGGCCTGATACTTTATTGTTCAGAAGCTTCCACTTACATTTTATCATCTGCTTTATAGTTATGTAGCCAGTCTATGTGGAAGGGAAGCTAGGGCTTGTCATTTCCAGCTGTGCAGCCATATGCTCATCTAAAACTCTTGTTACTCTGGAGGAAGTTTTAGAATATCAGGAGACAACTTGCAATCTTCCAGTCGACTTTACTGGGCTACCCAGATATCTGGGTGTACTCTTCTTCCCAAGGTAGAACACACCTCCTCTTTGTAGGAGGTGTCCCCAAAGACTCTTCTGGTTTCTGTGTCCAGCTCCAAGTCCAGAGAGTGACACTGGGTGATACACAGTGTCCTCCATCAGGCCCAGGGCTGGTTCCTGTGACCCACTGACCATGAGCTTAAAGACAAGTCATATGTTCCCCCTGCTCCTCCAGCCCCACCAAACAGACAGTGGTGAAATACGGACATCGCCACCACAGTGGAAGTTACAGACTCCCCTTTAGAAACAGGAAGAACAAGAAATATGTAGAAGTCACTGCTGCCTAGCAATATTAAAATAACTACTTCACAGCAAGTTCAAAGATTCCCTGCTGTGACCCAGGAATGGTTAGTGGTTCTGCTTTGTTACAGAAATTCCCTCGTCTTTTCTCCCTGACTCCTGGCCTTGTTTTCCGGGAGGCTCATCCTGGTCCATCGTCCTCTCTTGCCGTACGCACAATGGGTGTTAGAGAGTGGGCCATCTTTGGCAGCTGTGCAGGTTGTGTGGGCTTCTACTTGCTGGTGTGGTTTAGAGGCCTACAGATTGCCGGAGGGGTTAAATAAAGCCAGCTTCTTCTGGTTATGGATTCATAGTTTCTTCAAAAATTTATTAGGCTTATTATCTGTATGTTTCTAGTCAGTTTCCAGGAAAATGCCCAGGGAAAGCATTTGCAGTCCTTTTATGGGCAAGACCAGGAAGTGGCGCTTACTCCTTCCACTCACAAAGCCGTATCTAGCTACAGGGTAAGCTAGAATATGTAATTCAATGAAAACGTGGTTATGGTACAAGAAGGCAACGTTATTCATCTGCAGTGTCTTTCCACCTGCATCCTGACCCAGTCCCACCTAGTACCGTTTGGAGTAAGGCTCTGTCACTGAGTCGTTTTTTTTCCCTTGCAACCTTCAGCATTGGTGTCTTTCCTATAATCATGTTCCATCATCCCAAGCAAAAATATCTTTTAATTACTGTACATTAGAAGAAAAAAGTGCATTTTAATATAAGACAATCATTCCCCCTCCTCCTGAAATCTCATCTTCCACTTGCTATTCATGTCTCTTCTTTGGCAGCATCACCAGCTATTCAGCTGGCTGAGCCTAAAACTTCAGTCATATTTGACTTCTTTACCAAATCCTTCCCGTTCTCCCACAAAGAGATATTTCGGTCCATTCCTTCTCCTCTATGCTCACTTTTTATTGTGTTAGTTCAGGGCTCATTGTTTCTCATTTCTAATAGCCTCCTCCTGTTTTTTCTGCTGTCTCCTTAAATCTGTATTTCACATTTCTTTTTTTAAAGGTTTCATTAATTTTATTTTTAGAGAGAGGGGGAAGGGAGGGAGGAAGAGAGGGAGAGAAACATCAATGTGTAGCTGCCTCTCACAGCCCCCCCCACTGAGGAACTGACCCGCAACACAGGCACGTGCCCTGACTGGGGAATCGAAGCGGTGACCCTTTGGTTCACAGGCCGGCACTCAGTCCACTGAGGCACACCAGCCAGGGCTGTATTTCACATTTCTGATTACACTTTCTTGCCTAAAACCCATTACTTTTAGAATAAAGCCTCAACTTGGCCTTCACAATTTTGTTAATTCCTGACCTTTCTTCCTTTGTTTCTATAGGACTCCTTGCCATTCCCTGACCTAATCGTATTACTTCAAGCTTTAGTATATTTTTTATGCTTTTGCATCTTGGAATACCCTTCCCCTCCTAGGCCCTCTGGTAAATTTTTGCTCATTTTACAGGTCTCAAATGAAATACTTTCCTAATTATCATTTTAGTCCTTCTAAAAGGGCAGTTCTGTTCCTGCCCCTTCAGCAGTTACTCCTTGCCCTCAGGCTAAAGTTCCTTGACCTGACTTGGAAAATTCTTTAAGATCTGCCCCTGCTCTCTTCTCTGGCCTTATCTCTCTCGCTACTTTAGCCCTAAGTTTTGTTCTTAACAGTACTTAGCTATTTGCATTTCAGTGCCTGGTTCTTTCTCTCTTCCTAGCCTTTGTAATAGCTAGTACCTTTTACTGGAATGTGTTTGTCTTTTAAAAACTCTAACTTTGTCTTCTTGAGCTAAGATATTTCCTCTTCTAAAAACTCCTGAATGCCAAGACTGGCCAGGTGCGCCGTTTTTGTGTGTCTCCATAGAAACCTCCGTTAGTCACATCATAGCACCTATTGCACTGTATTATAATTGCAATGTTTATTTTTGTCTCTGTCCCTTGACTGTAGGCTCCTTGTTGTTAGGGACCATCCCTGATTAACTTGTGTTGTCTTTGCACCAAGTTACTCCCAAGTGTGATTTAGGAGAAATAAATTTGGTAGGGAAAAGCATGACTTCCACTGCAGACATGCGTTTAAGTTGTCTGTCGTATATCCAGCTGAATATGTCTAGTAGCCAGTAGCATACGCAGGCCTAGAGCTCAGGACACAGGTCACATCTAGATTTAGGAATCATCATTGTAATTGTGGTAGCCGAAAAACAAACATCAAAAACAAAATGCGAGAGTGGGTGCCACCCTTCAGAGAGTGTGCATGAAAAAAGCAGGGGGCTAAATATGCTGGAAAACATCAATAGAGAAGGAAAGAGGCAACAACATAAACTAGGCAAGTGTGGTGTCAAGAAATCTAGTGGAGAGAAAACACACTCCTGAAAAAAGGAAGTGGTCAGCACTATTAAATGTCTTAGAGAGAACGGAATATGGCAATGTGGAAGTCATTGTTGAAATTGATGGGAACTGTTTCAGAGCAGTGGAGGAAGGCATTCGACCTGAGTTTCCAGAACTCCTTGTAATTCATATCAAGCATTTATATGGACATTAATGATGTAATTCAGCAGGCATTCCTTGCCCAAGGTAAAAATCTGGGAGGCAAAGTTATCCCTGTGCCTTACCCCCAAGAGCCAATCATCAGATTCTGTTCTATTTCTTCTTTGTCCCTCCTCCTTCTGCCTGTAGTACTTTATTTCCCTCATTGTTTTCTAACTGCAGGAGAGTCTCCTGTCTGGTCCTCATTTCAGTCGGTGCTCCACGTTCTAGCCAAAGCGCCCCACTATATCTCAAATGCGATCGCACACTCCCCTTGTTCTCTGTTCTTAGGATAATGCGTAGTGAGGTTTTAAAGCCTTATATAACCTGGTGTTTGCTTACTTCTCCAGTCTCATCTGTACAGTCAGTTTTTTCCCTCGCATTTTATACTCTATTCATATGAACTAATTTTACTTTCCTAAACCCATTATTTACTTCAAGCCTTTAGGCTTGTTGGTCTCTCACTCTGGAATACTTCGCTCACTCTTTACGTTGCTGTCTCTTACTTACTCCTCAGGTCTCAGTTTAGCCATCGTTCACTCCAGGATAGCCTTCCTGGTCCCCTTAGCTAAACTCTGTTAGGTACCCCTGCATGTCCCCAGAGAACCATGTACTGACTTTAATTCCTCATCCTGCTTACCATGCTGCTCTGCAGTTACCTTCACCGTGCTCTGTGTGCAGCCAGGGACCGATGATTTTGTTTATTTGTATCCTCAGCACCCAGCCCAGCAACTGACTCAAAGCAGATACCAAACAAATGTTGAGTATTTGGTAGAAAAAAAAGTATTTTCTTTGAGATCTTAGGAGAATGCAAGGAAGACCACATGGCTCATTGGGGGTTAATTTTAATTACATATCCCTCCTAAGATGTCATCTTGTGTCCAGGCCTTAAGAGTCCAGTTATACTTGTGCAGCTGTCATTTGAATGGGTAATATACACAGTATTGTGCTATATAGTGAGGGCAGAGACATTCTTTTAACTTTTTATTTATTCCTGTCAGTTTTATTGTGAGAAACAGGTATGTATAGTGGAGGTGAAGAGAAAGAATAGACAGTATCTGTAAAAATATGGTCACATTAGCAGTTTGAATTTGCTTATACATAGAAGATAGAAGTGGAAGACATGTTATTCATAACCACATGATTTTTGTATGTTTTATCCCACAGTTATTTGTTTCATTACATCTGCCAAGACAGGATTGTATACCTTTGTATCACTGATGATGTAAGTAACTTGGAGACATATTGATTTTTAACTATGTGTACCATTAATAATAGAGTCAGTTCTTAATTGCCTATACCTATGGTGAGTACAAGTGACATGGATATAACTGTCCATAACTGGGAAGATTTTTCTATACTTTGCATTTATCATATAGAGCAACAAATGACAAGAAGAGTTGTTATCTGGGTATATGCAAATCGGCTTGGTTTTGGTAGAGTTTTAGCTTAACTTCATGCAACTTCTACATTTATCCTCTTGTGTAGTGAGAACGGGTGTTCGTTATTATCACACTTTGGTATCAAGTCCTCTCAAAATGTACCTGAAATATTAAATTATTTCATTTCTCTAGTCAATAATTAGTGAGTTTTTTTAATGTATATGAACTTGGGGAGAATCACAATACACTATGATCAGCTTTGTAGGCCTGTAATTCACATTGGTAGGTTGGTTTTTGAGTATTTGTAGACCCTAGGCTTAAAATACTCAGTAACTTAACAATGTCATCATAATCCTTTCCCTCCTCTGCTGCCTGTAACGTCAACTTCCTCCTAGACATATTCCCCATTCCCCTTATGGCTGCACGTAGCCTCACGTTTATTTATTCTTGTGTCCAGGGAAGAGGGACTATGTCTTCTCAACTCTGTTATTGTAGGAATGAGGAAACTTTTCCCAGAAGCACACTTTCCCCTACCCCTGCTTTCAAAGTGGACTTCCTTTCATTCCATATCGGCTAGGACTAGGCTACATACTGATTTCTAAATTGATCACCGACAGGAGGCCTGGAATTGATGTGATTGCCGTTAGGTATGAGTTACTAGCTTTTATTGTGTCACAGAACCCTTTGATACATATGCTTCCCTCCCAGAATGTTTTTCTGTGTTGTAGAAATTTATTGAGCACCTGTCCATCATTTTGTTTTAATGGGGTGGGGGAGAATCATGAGTTAAGCAGTATCAGTACAAATTCAACTTCTTTCCTAGAGGAAAGAAAAGTCCTGTGAAGACATATTATAAAATAGGAAGTAAAGTACGTGACTATAAACCAAACCAAGTATATTAAAAGACAGTATTCACAGTATTTTAAAAATTGACATAGTAAGGTATATGCTTCTTTATGAATTCATTAACAAAATCTAGTCATAGATCTAATAACTAATACTAATAATTTTGAAGTGGTGATGAGAATAAACAACATTTTGAAATGTCTATAACTGATGGCATATGAAAAAAAGATTTCTGTTGGTGACAGAGTCATAGGTACCATCTAATAATACTACTCTGGTTTGCTACGTACATTCACAATTGAAATATAAGTTAAAGATTGGTGAAAATAACAACGTAGTTTTTTTTTCTATCCAAGTATGTGGGGCCCCTTGAATTTGGCCCATTGACCCAGTTGAGGAAACCTTGGCTTGGACTAATCGTCTTAAGTGAAGTGGAGACAAGTGTCAACCACAGTGATCATCACAGTGATTTTTATCTCTGGTTTCACAGTATTTTTAAAAATTATTATTTTTTTAAATCCAGCTGTATCTAAAATAAGTGAAGTGAAAGAGGCTTGGAGTAGATGAGAAATAAATATCACTAAATTTGGGATGGTCAGAGAGTCATATTTACTGAGCTATAATTTGTGTGTGTGTGTGCGTGTGAGTGAGAGAGAGAGAGAATATGTGTTTATAAATACTTTTTGACTAGCTGGAACTAGGCAAGAGTACATCACTTGATTTTTTTTCAAATGTATCACCACCATTGAAACAAAATCAATTTTAAATGTTTGTCAGTACTGTCATCTTTGTGTATGAAAGACCGTACTGTTATTACAATTTATTAAACATCTTGTGCTGGGCTATCTAATAGGTCCTGTGAACGATATGGAGGAAGTAAAACCCTATTCCTGCTCTCAAGAAACTAACCTACATTCTGTTATCTTCAGTTGGCAGTAATCAAACATGTTTGGATTAGACTCTCGGCTTACTCATTTACTAGTTGTCTGACCTTTAGCTAGTTAGTTACCTTTCCAGAGACTTTGTTTACTTCTCTGTAAAATGAGGTCAGCGTTAGTTCCTTCTCATGGAATCATTGCTCAGTAAATGTTAGCTGTTCTTATGGTTGTTGTTAATCATCCATGTCATCTTTTGTTTGCTTTTGAACTCTGTGTTGGTCTCTCTTCAGGATTTTGAACGTTCCCGAGCCTTTAATTTTCTGAATGAGATAAAGAAGAGGTTCCAGACCACATATGGTTCAAGAGCGCAGACAGCACTCCCATACGCCATGAATAGTGAATTCTCAAGTGTCTTGGCTGCACAGCTGGTAAGATCGTTCTCAGGATATAGTATTTTTATTCATGTCTCCTTTATTACCTTAAGCACCATGAATATAGAAGACCTTGACCTGCAATATAGTTTGTGGATTGTGTTATTATTTGTCAACATAATAAAATTTCCCTGATTAAAAAAAAAACTAAAGGGGCCATTTTGAGGTAGAAAGCTAATAGTCGGTGGTATTCTTTATTAATAATAGTCAGAGTATCTCAGGATTGGGCAAGACATTAAAGATTACCTACTTAAACTACCCATTAGCATAAACCATTCCACATGCAGGTGGCCTCTTAACCTATTCATTGAACTTCTATTCTATGAGACAAGCTTAATTTTTGAACAGCTCAAAATAGTCATTTAAAAGTCTGCTTATCTGCATATATTCCTCGTTGTTGGCTTAGTAAAGTTTCACATGCATTCCTGTGAAACATTACCCTCTTCAAGATAGCAAACATCCCCATGACTCCAAGAGTTCCCTCATGCCCCTTTGCAGTCAGTCCTCTCCCTCGCACTGTGCCTCAGGTAACCACCGCTCTATTTTCTTTCACTCTAGTTTTGTTTTTTCTATAACTTCCTATAGTGGAATCATAAATTAGGTGCTCTTTTGTTTCTTGCTTGTTTTGCTCAGTGTAAGGCTTTTGATATTCGTCCATGTTGTCTAAATCAGCAGTTCCCTTTTCCCTAGCAGTACTGGATGCATGTACCACAGTTTGTTTATCCATTCACCTGCTGCTGGATATTCGACGTGCTGTCTGTTTTCGGGTATCACAAATAAAAATCTATGAACATCCATGTACTAGTCTTTGTGTGGGTGTATGTTTTTCTTTCTCTTTGGTAAATACTGTATTTTGTCAGTATAATGCACACTTTTTTGCCCAAATTTTTGAGGGAAAAATAAGGTTGCACATTATACATGGATAGTACTAATTTCATATCTACATAAATGGTTTTTATTCTTTTACTCATGCTTACATGCCGAAAACGTGGGTACACATTATACATGGCAAAATACGGTGCCTAGGAATGGAATTTCTGTGTCATACAATGAGTGTTATTTAACTTTATAATAAGTCATCAAACTTTTTCCCAAGCAGTTACACCATTTACATTACCACCAGCAGTTCCCGTGTTTCTCTTTCCTTACCAGCACTAGTTATGGTCTGCCTTTTTAGCTTTAGCCATTCTAGTAGGAGTCTAGTGGTATATTATTGTGGTTTTAATTGGCTTTTCCCTGAGGACAAATGGTACTGAGACCTTTAAAAATGCTTTCCTTGTATTCATGCAACTTTCTGAGTGCACAGACACCAGTTCTATCTATGATTGTGCTGTGAATGAGAAAAAACTTACTTTCCTTTTCACTTTCCCTGTAAGTGTCCTTTTTAATACTCTTTTTGAGTGTTATACTTCTAAACAAGCATTACTCTGGGGGAGGAAGTTCCTTTAAATAGTTGTAAATCTTTATTATTCAATTAGTTGATTTGTTTCATGCTTCCCAGTAGGAAGCATTCATATGTGAGGAGGTACCCCTAAATAACCAGAATTATCTTCTGGAGGGTGGGCCCTTGTAGGAAGCCTTGAAGGAAGCCTTGTAGTACAGGCTTCCCTCACCAGGTGAATGTTCTAGGAACCCATCTGTATCAGTGTACCAGCTGGTGGTGTTGTGAGAGGCTGCATTTGGCTTCAGTGAATTTTTTTGAAGACTCAATGCATTTTCCCATTTCGCGATGGGTGATTTATTTTTTAATTATATTTTATTCATTATGCTATTACAGTTCTAATATTTACTCCTTTGCCCCCCTCCACCCAGCACCCCACACTCCCTCAGCAGTCCCCACACCCTTGTTCATGTCTATGGGTGATGTGTGTAAGTTCTGTGGCTACTCCATTTCCTATTCTGTACTTTACATCCCCGTGGCTATTCTGTAACTGTTTGTAATTCTTTTTAAAAAATATTTTATTTATCTATTTTTAGAGAGGGGAGAGGGAAACATCAGTGTGTGTTTGCCTCTCACGTGCCCCCTCCTGGGGACCTGGCTTGCAACCCAGGCATGTGCTCTGACGGGGAATCAAACCGGCGACCCTTTGGTTCACAGGCCAGCACTCAGTCCACTGAGCCACACCAGCCAGTGCACTATTTGTACTTCTTAATCCCCTCACCTATTCACCCATTCCCCCACAATCTGCTCCCATCTGGTAACCATCAAAAATCCTCTCCATATCCAAGATTGTGTCTCTGTTCTTCTTGTTGCTTAGTTTGCTTTTGAGAGTCACTTGTTGATAGATGTATATTTTTGCCATGTTATTTTTCATAGTTTTGATCTTCTTTTTCTTAAGTAAGTCCCTTTAACATTTCATATAATAATGGTTTGGTGATGATGAACTTCTTTAGTTTTTTCCTGTCTGGGAAGCTGTTTATCTGCCCTTCGATTCTAAATGGCATCTTTCCTGAGTAGAGGAATCTTGGCTGTAGGACCCTGCTTTTCATGACTTTGAATATTTCTTAACAATCCCCTCTAGCCTGCAAAGTTTCTTTTGAGAAATCAGCTGACAGTCTTATGGGAACTCCCCAAGCAACTTTCTTTTTTATTTCCCCAATGAAAAAAGCTCTCAAAGGGAAGTGTTTTGCTTTGTGGAAGAGGTGAAACAGAAAATGGCAGAAGCACTAAAAGGCATCAGAATGGAAGAGTTCAAAAGACTGTTTTGAGTAGTGGAAAAAATGTCTCAATCAGTATATTACATCAAATGGAGAGCAGTTTGAAAGTGACTGAAGTTTAAACATGTAAGAATAAATACACAGTTAAATATAAATTCTGGGGGTTTTGGGGGGTCCTTCCTCATATGTGAAACTATATAAAAACATCACCAACAAAAAATACACCAATGCACAGTCAAAAGTAAACAGGGTCAGCTAGCAGCAAACTTGCCACTTAGCTGGTTTTGTCATTAGCTCCAGTTCTGTGTATGACCCTCTGAATAGTTTCCTCATCTCTAAATGGAGATAATAATTACGGCAACTTCATCATAGAATTTTTGGCTGAATTAAATAATATCCCCTTTCTGAAGCCTTTAGCACAGTGAAGTGACTGGAATATTGTGTATTAAGCACTCCATAATTGTTAGCTATGGATAATAACTTCAAAATATATACTGTCACCAGTGCCTTACGTTTCTAGATCCTGTAAAAAGCCCATGAAAATAGGACACATACCCTGATCGTAGTGGTATAAGAACCAATACCTAGAAGGTGGGCTACCTCCTACCACATGATACTCACAAAGCGGGGAACCATTTAGCGTGCCCTTTCCCTGTCCTGTTCCCCCTGCCCCAACTACAGTCTCTGTCCTTTGTCTGAACCCCCTACTTCTGCTCCAAAAGTCTCAAATGTATATTTGATATATTATAATACATTAGTTCTACTTAATTTAAAATAAGGTGGTATTTTTTTATACTGTAACACTTATTATATTTCATATGGTAGAATTTTTATGCTCTCTATATTTTTCCTAGGTCTGGTAATGATTTTTTAATGAAATGACATATTTTTTGTATCAATAGAGACATTATTTTATAGTATTTCTCAGTGTCATTTCTCTTCTTTGTTTTCCTATTGTACGTAATGTCTAGGTATCATAAGTCAAATATTTTTTTCTTACAGAAGCATCACTCTGAGAATAAGGGCCCTGACAAGGTGATGGAGACTCAAGCCCAAGTGGATGAACTGAAAGGGATCATGGTCAGAAACATAGGTATGTTTCATGGCATAGCCCACATGCATATGGGCAAAAATGATGGTAGGTGACCTGGTTGGGGTCAGATTATTCTAGAGAGACTGAAATAGAACCTCCTTATTCTTACTAATGGAAGCTAATTGTCAGCTGAGATATGGAGATTACTTACCTATGGTAGTGTCAACTGTATGAATGATTTCTTTTTAGTTCTATATTCTAAATTTGTTAGTTTACTTAGCAAGACTGATTTTCAAGATCCTCACAACAATTCTGCAATTTAGCATAATTTAGTCAGTTTGGGCTGGAGATACATAGCTGATATTATCAGTAGATAACATAAGTATGACTGTTTAACCTCCTTAGAATGTTTGTAGCTCTTAAGAGAAAGAAACAACTGGACCCAAAACTTTTATACCCTTCAAAAGTATGAACTGTGATATACGAGGTCTATCCAGAAGGTATCTAGCCATGTGATAAGAAAAATAGAGACATTTATTGAAGAAGATACAAGAAGCATTGTTCATAGAACAATGATGCCTTAGTCCCCTTCAAAGTAGACACCTTGGACCTCACACAGTTCTCCCAGTCGCCATCAGCTGTCCCATCATATTTTCCTGAGTCATATCGACAGCCTGAAATCTCTTCCCTTTCGAAGGTGATTTTAGTTTTGGGAAAAGCCAGAAGTCTTAGGGCACCAGATCTGGGCTGTAGGGCGGCTGAGTCATCTGAGTGACTTGATGTTTTGCCAAAAAACCCTACATGAGACATGAGACCAGGCACATCGTTCTGATGAAGCTGCCAATCACCAGCTGCCCATGGCTGCAGCCTTCCGAATCATCCAAATAGTTTCCACGGAAGAATCTTCAAGCTTAACACAAAATTTGATGCAGACTTGTTGCTCTACACGCTCCAACATTTTGATTGTAACGGCCACACAGTACACGTGCTCACTCAATGGTGTCTACTGACTGGTACACTGACTAGTGCAGTGAAGTTGTCATTTTTCACACCTGCGCATTCCAGTCCACTCTCCTTGGCTGCCAGGCTACATCGATGTCATGCAAACCGTCCTCGTTATATTAACAATGACTGGACATTTTCTGGACAGACCTCATATATAGATTTAATCAGCCTGTATGTTGTCAAGAACCTATTTAGTACATTTAAAAAAATCCAGAAAAATGTATAAAGTTTATTTTTAATTTGATTATTCAATGGTATTTAGATTTGCGATGATGCTGATTATTTTTTAAAGCACTGGTTCTCACGGTGGAGACCTTGGGCCAGCAGCATCGGCGTTTCCCGGCATCCTGTTAGAAATGCAAATTTTCATGTCTCTCCCTAGACCTACTGAATCAGAAACTCGGGAACTAGGGGCCAGAAATCTGTGTTCTCACCAGCCTTCTGGAGGATTCCAGTGCACACTTCAGTTTGAGAACCACTCTTTTAAATATATCTTTTAAGGAGATTATCTCCCAATCACTTCTATAAAATTGAACAAAATGGATTATATAATTATTTTATAAGATATTTAATTGAGACATTGTCAAATTGCATAAATGTCCGTTCACTTACAATTTTGGATTTACTATTTGAATTATATTTTTTTATATTAGAATAGCTATACCTTGAGAAAAGACATTTTAAAATATTTACCCTCGGTCTCACCATTCTAAAGATTTATTTCCATTTTCTCTCCTTTAAATTTTTATCCACATGTGTACATACTTGTAATCATAGTTTATATTCAGTTTCATGGAGACAGTATAACACAGTGATCAAGGTTTGGAGTCATACATGCCTGAGAAAGATCCCTGATTTCACCTTCTACTTGCTGTTAGCCCTTGATCAATTCTCTAACCTCTCTGAGCTTTATTTCCTAATCTGCAAATAGGACAAAATAAGTAATAATGTATGTAAATCACCTTGTACAGTGCCTGGCACCTAGTAAGAGCTGAATGATTGTTAGCTGTTGTTAGTCTGCTTTATGTTCATGCAGTAGTTCATTGAGTTACATCAGAGGTCACCAATCATGTCCTTATTTTGGACACTTTGATTCTATACAGCGGTGGTACTCAGAGTGCTGTTTTACAACCAGATAAGGAGCTTGCTTCAGAATCTAAGTCAGTGCTGTGCTGCCTTCAGTGAGAATGTCTTACTGTGAAAATCTCACTCGGACTGAACAGTGTGCTCAGAGACTTAAAGCAGTAGCAGACACTCAGGTAGCACCGATTTAGAGGTTTGTGTTACAATAACAGTTGTGTTATAAATGTTTTTTGGCTTTTATGATTTTCTTATTTTCTTAAGATTAATTCCTAGGAATGGGATTAATAATCAAAAGGCAAAAACATTTATGTGTGTGTGTGTGTGTGTGTGTGTGTGTGTGTACACGCACGCGCGCACGGGCCTTGGCTATTTGAAGTAATTTCCTTTCAGTGATTTTTAGTTTTAATTCTATGTCTAGATGCAGATGAAAGAACCTACTGAAAAAATAGGTTCCTGTTTTTTGTCTTTTTTTTTGTTACTGAATGTATTTATTTTGCCTGAAAGTGGAAGCAGCCAACTACTACAATATTATTTATTGCAGATTCATAATGTTTCCAGAAAATGAAACTTTTTATTTTTTTATTTTTTATTTATTTTTATTTTTATTTTTTCACTGTGCAGCCGCTTCAGTGCCAGCAGCCCACGGACAGAGGCTGAGCAGTGGCTCCAGGTGGGGGCGCTCTGGCACAGGGCACTGTGAGAGACCCAGGGGCCGGGCCTGCCATGAATCCAAACCCACGCATAGAAAATGAAACTTTTTAATCAGCCCCTTTTAAATGACTTACTTATTTTTAGAATAACAGAAACAGCAAATTAAAAATGTAACATTTCTAATCACCTCCCTCTGACTTTTTAAACAGCTTTTTTGAGATACAATTCACATACCATACAATTAACCTATTGAAAATACACGATCCAATGGTTTTTACTATCATCAGACTTGTACAACTATCACCCCAATTTTAGAACATTTTCATCACCACCCAAAAGAATTCCTGTACCTTCTTGCAGTCACTCCCCCTTTTCCCTCAAACTCCAGACCTAAGCAACAATTAACCTCATTTCCATCTCTCTAGATTTGCCTATTCTGGACTTACCATATAATATGTGGCCTTTTTTATCTTGGCTTGTTTCGCTTAACAAAGATTTTTGAGTTTCTTGTTGTAGCATGTATCAGTACTTCACTCCTTGTTATGGCTGAATATTCCATTGTAGCGATACATTTTATTTATTTATTTATCTGTTAGTTGATGGACATTTTGATGGTTTCTACTTTTCGGTTATGAATAATGCTTCTGTGAATATCAGTGTACAGGTTTTCGTGTGAGCATATGTGTTCAGTTCTCTTAGGTGTATACCTAGGAGTAGAATTGCTAGGTCACATGGAAACTCCTAGTTTATCGTTTTGAGCGAGGCCAGACTTTCCTAAAGTGGTTGCACCATAGCGCGTTCCCAATAGCAATGCATGAGGATTCGTTTCTCCACATCCTTACCAGAATTTCTTATGTCTTTTTATTATAGCCAATTTAGTATGTGTGCAGTGGTCTCTTATTGTAGTTTTGATTTGTATTTCCCTGGTGACTAACGATGTCAAGCATCTTTTCGTGTGTGAATCGGCCGTTTGTGTATCTTCGGAGAAATATCTATTCCAAATCCATTGTCATTTTCAAGATGGTTGTCTTTTTATTGTTGAGCTATAAGAGTTCATTGTGTATTCTGGATACTATACCCTTATGAGACATGATTTACAAATATTTTCATATATTCTGTGGGTTGTCTTTTTACTTTTTTTGATAGTAATCTTCAAAGCACAGAGGTTTTTAATTTTGATGAAGTGCAGTTTATTTTTTTATTTTATTGCTAGTTGTTTGGATGTCATATTTAAGAGGCCATCGCCAAAGCTACCATCACAAACATTTACTCCTTTGTTTTCTTCTAAGGGTTTTATAATTTTAGGTATTACATTTGGCCTATGGTCTATTTTAAGTTATTATTTGTGTATAAAGCAGGGAAGGGATCCAACTTAATTCTCTTAAATGTGTATACCCCATTGTCCCAATTGGGCCCGTTGGTCCTGTTGAAAATATTCTTTTTTTTTCCCATTGAATGGTCTAGCACCTTATCAAAAATTAAATTTCCATAGATATACGGGTTTACCTGGACTCCCAGTTTTGTGCTGGTGCTATATGTTTTGTCTTTACACCAGTCACCACACTGTCATGATTTTTGTAGATTTGTAGTAAGTCTGAAAATCAGGAAGTGTGAGTCTTCCAACCTTGTTCTTTTTTTAAAGATTGCTTTGGCTATTCTGAGTACCTATCATTTCCATAGGAATTTTAAGGTGAGCTTGTCAGTTTCTGAAAACAAGTGACTGGGATTTTGATAGGGATCGTGTTGAATCTATAGATCAGTTTGGGTAGCATTGCCAGTTTTAACAATATCAAACTCATCCACAAAGATGAGATGCTTTGTCATTTATTGAGGTCTTCTTTTAAGTTTCTTTCAACAGTGTTTTGTAGTTTGCAGTGTACAAGCCTTCTGTGACAAAGACTCTGTGCCCGACCAAAGGTTAGACAGGCTCCTCTGAGCCCGCTGTTTGACCAGGGCTTATCCTTGGGCTCTGTCCTTGGCCTGCCTAAGCCAGTTTTAGCAAAGAATCCTGCTCAGTCAATCCCCTACCCTTGCTATCTGATCAAGTTCCTCATCCCCTACCTTTGATGTGTAAATGTTTGGCCTGCTTTTACAGGGATCCTTTAGGCCAGTTTAGCAACATTCTCCTACCTCGGATTCCTCCTTCTAGTAATTTTCCATCCACTGCCCACTCCCTCACTCTGCTCATTGGCTATAAATCCCCACTTGCCCTTTTTTTTTTCATTATAGAGATATAATTTACCTACAGAATCCTGTGAGTTTTAGGTGTACAGTATGTTTATTTGATACATTTGTATATCACAATATGATTACCACCTCAGCTTTAGCTAATGTGTATCACAAACATTATTTTTTTGTGGTGAGAACCTTTGAGATCTAGTCTCTTAGCACTTTTGAACTATATTAGACAGTGTCGTTGATGATAGTGTGTGCTGTGCGTTAGAGCTGCAGAACTCATTCATCTTCTAGTTGCATGTTTGTGGCCTTTAACAACATCTCCCCAATTTTCCCAGCTCCCATCCCTTGGGAACCACTGTTCTGCTCTCTGTTTCTACAAGTTTGGCATTTTTAGATTCCATATATAACTAATATACAATATTTCTCTTTCTCCGTCTGGTTTATCTCACTAAGTGTAGTGCCCTCGAGATCCATCCATGCTGCTGCAAATGGTAGGATTTCCTTCTTTCCCGTGGCTCAGTAATGCTCCACTGTGCGTGTACGTGTATGTGCATGTCAGGCCGTCTTTATCCGTTCACCCACTGGTGGGCACTTGGTTGCTTACATGTCTTGGCTATTGTGGAGAGTGCTGCAGTAAACATGGGAGTGCAGATATCTCTTAAAAATCCTATTTTTATTTCCTTTGGATATATTCCCAGAAATGGAGTTGCTAGATCATGTGGTAGTTGTATTTTTAATTGTTTGAGAAACCTGGCTGAAGCAATTTACATTTCCACCAGCAGAGCAAAAAGGTTCCTTTTTTCCCCACATGCTTGACAACACTTGTTATCTCTTGTCTTCTAGCTGATAGCTGTTGTAACAGATACGGGTTCCCTCCCCTCCTGTCCCCTCCCCTCCCCTTCCTTCTCTCTTGTCTGTCTCTCTGTCTCTCCAGGCTGGAGGATGGTTTTATTGACTTTGCTTTGCATCTACAAATCTCATTGCCTGACCTTGAGCTGTGAGGGATGAGATCTGGAGAACAGAGGGCCTCCGAGTCTCTGAGTGTTGGGGAGTAGCAGTGAGGAAGACAAGCGGGGGCCTGGGTGGCTTGTGGCACAAAACTGGCACTGAACACATTCCAGCTGAGAGCCTGAGGACAGCCAGTGGTGGCCACAGGCCACACCACATTCCAGCTCCACCTGTGGCCTCCCCTCCCCTCATTGTGCTTTTGATTTGCTTGTCCCTGATGAGAGTGATGTTGAGTGTCATTTCCTGTACCTGTTGGTCATTTGTGTGTGTTTGGAAAAATGTCATTTCAGTTCCTCTGACCATTTTTTTATTGGCTTGTTTGGTTTTTTTGTTACTGGGTTGTATGAATTCTTTATATATTGCAGATATGAACCCCTTATCCCATATGTGGTTTGTAAATATTTTCTCCCATTCTGTAAGTCATCTTTTCATTTTGTCGATTGTTTGTTTTGCTGTTCAGAAGCTTTTTAGATTGATGTAGTCTCACTTGATTTTTGCTTTTTTGCTTGTGCTTCTGCTGTCATATTCTAAAACAACATTGCAAAGACCAGTGTCAAGGACTTTCTTCCCATTTTTTTTCTAGGAGTTTTATGGTTTCAGGTCTTAAATTTAAGTCTTTAATGCATTTTGAGTTAATTTTTTTGAGTGTTATACCACAGTAAGTCCTCATTTCATGTCACCCTTGGAAACTGTGACTTGAAGAGAAACGATGTATGATGGAACCAATTTTTACCATAGGCTAATTGATATAAACAAGAATTACATTCCTACAGTATATTTCTTGTCACAAAAACATCACCAAAGTTCTAAATAAAGACCCCAAACTCTTCTAATATTAAACCTTGAGATAAATGTAAGCTATACATATACTTAAGAAAGATTAATAAAAATGAGTAAAATTACTTTCCAACCCACTATTCCAGTTCACGGTTGCAGGTGGTTGGAGTCTGACCTGCCAGCTCAGGGTGCAAGGTGGGGACCCACCCTGGGCGAGGTGCCGTTCCATCGCAGGGCTGCCATAATGCTCACATTACCCGCTTGTTATATTTAGAGTTGAGCTCAATCTCTTTCCCCTCTTGTGATAGCTCCCCTATTGCTATAGTCTTGAATAACATCTTCATTACCATTTTAACACACGTCAGAATAATCTCTGTGTAGTAGTTATCCTCTTCCAACATTTTTCTTGCCTTGTTTTCAAGTATTTTAAATTTTATGCTATTGTAAATGGAATTTTCTCTTCCATTTTTGGATTGTTCATTGCTTATATCTAGAAATGCAATAGGTCTTTTTTTAAGATTTTATTTATTTCATTTTTAGACAGAAGGGAAGGAACAGAGGAAGAGGGAGAGAGAGACAGAGAGAGAGAGAGAGAGACAGAGAGACAATCAGACATCAGTGTGTGGTTGCCTCTCACATGACCCCCCCACCGGGGAACCAGCCTGCAACCCAGGCACGTGTCCCAACTGGGAATAGAACCTACGACCCCCCGGCTTGCAGGCAGGTGCTCAATCCACTGAGCCACACCAGCCAGGGCGAAATGCAGTAGATTTTTGTATACTGATCTATCTCGTGCAACTGTGTAGAACTTGTTTATTAGTTCCAATATCTTTTTAGTGAATTGCTTGTGATTGTCTGTGTATAGGGTCATATATTCTGAAAATAAAGATAGGTTTAATTTTCCTTTACAGCCTGGAAGCCTTTCATTTCTTTCTCCTACCCAGTTTCCCTTTCTAGAACCTCCAGTACAATGTAGAATAAAAGTGGCAAAAGTGGACATCCTTGTCTTATTCCTGATCTTAGGGAGATCTTAGTGAGTCTTTCACTATTAAGTATCATGTTAGGTGTGGTACTTTTGTTAGGTGCCCTTTATAAAGTTTAGGAATTTCCTTTCTATTTCCTGCTTGCTGAGTGGTTTTATAACGAAAAAGTGTTGGATTTTGTCAAGGATTTTTTCCATCTATTGAAATGATCAAACATGTTTGTCCTTTATTCTGTTAATACAGTGTATTACAGTAATTGGGTTTTGGGTATTCAATCAACCTTGCATGTAAAATAAATGCCATTTCATCATGGTCTGCAATTCTTTTTATATATTGCTGGATTCATTGTGCTAGTATTTTATTGGAGTTTTTTATGTCTCTGTTCAATACAGATATTGATCTGTTGTTTCCTCGTGATGTCTTTGTCTGATTTTGATACCAAAGTAATCATGGCCTTATAGGATGAGTTGAAAAATGTGCCCTCCTCTTCTGTTTTTGGAGAACTTTGTGAAAAATTAGTATTAATTCTTCTTAAAATGTTTGGTAGAATTCACATTTGAAGCCATCTGGGCCTAGGCTTCTCTTTGTGCAAAATTTAATAATTATTGATTCAGCTTCTGTTTTGTATTTAATATGTTGTAGCTCCCATTCAGATTTTCTGTTTCTTCTTGAGTCTGATTGGTGGTTTGCGTCTTTCTAGGAATTTATCTATTTTGTATCAGTTATCTAATGTGTTCACATACTCTTGTTCATAGTATTCTCTTAGGATCCCTCTAATTTATGTGAAGTTGATAGTGATTCCTTTAGTGATTTGAGTCTTTGTTTTTTCTTGGTTAGTTTTTACAGATTTGTCAATTTTGTTGATCTTTTTTAAAAATCTTCTTTTGATTTTATTGATTTTTCTCTATTGGTTTTCTGATCTGCATTTAATTTTCCCTGCGCTAATCTATATTATTTCCTTCCCTTTGGTAAGAACTCTCTTCCTCACATACAGATTGCTGCATTGTCACTGTGTCCTTGAATGGGGGGGGACTTCATTTTCTCATCTAATCCTAATGAGCTCCCACAGGTCCCATGTCCAAATACCATCACAGTGGGGGTTAGGGCTTCAAGGCTTCAGCATAGGAATTTAGTGGGGGCACAATTCAGTCTATAACATTTTCCCTTTAATGTGGGTATTTACTGCTATAAATTTCTTTCTCTGCACTGCTTTGACCTTACCCCATATGTTTTCCTTCTGTTACTGATTTCTTATTTCATTCCACTGCTAAGTCCAACAGCTGAACCCCCTGAGAGTGAATTTCTGATCTCTGCTCTTTTTCTTGTGCATGGCTCACACTTTCCTGTTTGTATTCATATCTCGATTTTTGTTGTTGTTGAAAACTGGACATTTTAGATAATATATTGTAGAAACTCTGGGGACTGATTCCCAGTCCCCAGAGTTTGTTGTTCTCTTGTTTATTTCTTTAGTGATTCTGCTGGGCTTTATTTGTAAGTCTTTTTTCCCAGAGTGTTCAGCCTATAATGTCACTTCTCAGAGAGAAAACCTTAGGCATGCACACAGTCACCCTGAAATGGCACGGCTCATTTTGTCTCTTTTCTTGTTCTCCGTGCTATGCTTGTAGCTGTTCTGCCCCTGTGGGCATCTCACCCAGGTGTTAGCCATCACTAATTGTAGGCTAACTGCTCTATTTTTTCCAGTAGTTCCCCAGACGTAAATGTCTCCAGTCTGATCTAATTAGATTTGAGCTCCCTTGTCTTTGTGGCCAGTCTTAGGTATTTGTTCTGACCTCGAGAGGATACTTCTTAGCTGTCCCTTTCCCTGGTACTCTGTTAAACTTGTTGCTGGCCCATGGTTTAACTTGCGGTTCTCATGAAGCTACCACCATCATGTTAATTGCTTACCTTCAAAACCTCTGTTGTTTTTTGACAGCAGTCTGAGGCTTGAACTTCCCCATACTCCGTTTCATATAAAGTCTGTTCTCTTAGGGAGATCACTGTTCCTAAGGCCGTCCTCTTCCCCTGTGAACCATCCCTGAGCCACTGCTCTAGAGCTATGGATAGCGACAACGGACTGCTTCTCTTTGAGTGACACGGTTGCTCTGCCTAAGGAGCGCTGGGTAATTGTGGCCTTCTTGGCTTGCCTCTCCCAGCGTGGGGCCTCTGCGTTATGAGTAAGTCAGGGCAGGGGCACTCAGGGCCCAGAATTCTTGGCCTGCCACCCGCACTAAAGCTCCCGCCCTGTGTGTCGGGGGCGAGGTTCGGAAAGGGAGCCCCAGACCCTGCAACCATGCCTTGCTGGTATGGAGCTTCTGCATCATGTAGCCTCAGATGGAGTGGGACTCGAAATGGTAATGACTTGTTCCAGCTGACCCCTCCTGGGGAGAAAGTGTAGTCTTTGACTGGGACCTGAGGGGAAAGAGAATCCCCAGGCTTTACTTCTCAGGAGCAGAGCTTCCATCCCTCTGAGCTGAGGTCTGGAGCAGGTCATGGCTTAGATGCCATAGGCTCTCATGGCTCTTACTGAGAATTAGTTGATTTTCTTGTATAAGTGTGTCTTCTTCTGCTCTATGTCCTTAGGACAGTCACTGTTTTCAGAGACTTTAAATGGTGGTGGGTGGGTGCTTGCTTGTTTTTTATCATTTTTACCTGTTACACTTGTTTTGTCAGAGAGAGGGTTTGTGGAAGTCGTCACAACACAATTCTTGGAGTGTCCAACTCTCACTCATTTTGACGGTTCCTTTTTTGTCACTCTCAGATTAACCCCTTAATTTAGGGGTTTGAAAACTACATCCCTCGGACCAAATCTGGCCTATTTTTCTACATAAAATTTCCTCGGAACATAGCCATGCCAGTTTGTTTGCATGTTGTCGGTGTGTGACAGAGTCGCGTGATTGCAACTGAGACTGGCCCACAAAGCCTAAAATATTTAGTATCTGTCCCTTTGCAGAAAAACAAAACCCTATGCCAACCCCTACATTAGTTGATAAGCTTTACTAACATCTTTTATTTCTTAAACATAGAGATGCTTCTCTAGTAAATACCAGTTGTCAAGAGTACCAAATATAATTAAAATCAGATTTGGCTTAAAACAAAAACAAAAGTACACATTTTAAATATAAACATGATATTTTCTGTTTTTCCAACATTTTTAGATTTGGTAGCTCAACGAGGAGAAAGATTGGAATTATTGATAGATAAAACAGAAAATCTCGTGGATTCGGTAAGTATAAGATATGATAATATTTTTCAAGTTATAAAGTAGAGAAACTGGTTGATGGCTAACTTCAATAGGGAAATGTCTTAAATTCAGTAGCCTTTTTTATTCTGACCTCCATTATGTTATTGCATTGTGATTTTGAGCATAACAATGAGGCATAGAAAAAAAGCCATGACCTATTAAGAAAGCTTTGGTTTGGAAAACATACTCAGTTTACAGAAACAATTTTTTAAAGCTTTGGATTGATGCCTATTAATTTAGCACCTCAGCTACACATACCAGTCTGTTCTCCTCTGTACATTTCGTAAGACATGAAAAAAATAAATTTTCAGGCCACTGTGACCCAGTATGAATCCTGAAACCTGGACAATTCAGTCACTTCCTTGCTTACTGTGACAGCTTGAGCTTTCCTTATATTAAGCAAGAAGCAGGGACAGGGAAGAGCCACTGAGCCTTAAAGGAGTCAGTGTGTCCCTGTGACGTACTTATGCTACAATTAAGTGTGTCATTGCATTCTCCATCTGGTTAGTAGATGAAAGTTTGGAGGAAAGACGATAGATAATGTGGTGAATAGAAAGAGGGCAGAGATCAGTTACACCTTGAGTTTGCACAGTTACAAAATTAAATGCAGAGTGGAAGTTTACACTTCGAAACAGATCAGTGCGTGCTCATGTTCATTTTCACTGGCACCTGGATTGTAGTAGTTAATAGCACAAACTCTAGAGTTGGGTTACCTAGGATTGAATCCCATCTCTGCCACTTACTAGTCGTGTGACCTCAGGAAAGTTGCTTAACTGTGCCTGAGTCATTATCTGTGAAGTGGAGATGGATCTACTTCATCACTGTTTTGAGGTTTAAATCAGAGAATGCATGCAAAGTACCTAAAAATGTCTGATACATAGTAAGAGTTATTTAAATGTTTATTGTTATTCTTAGTTTTATGGGAACATTTGTTAGCAGTAGGTCTTCAAAGGATAACACTTTTTTCGTCAGAGCATGTGATAATTAGAGGAAGGGTGGCACCATACAGGAAGTCAAAACCCCAGGGTTCTATAATATAACTCACTTCATAACCCATTGCTAGGGTGTGAAGAGGGCAAAGAAGTATCTGATCCCAGATATGCAGGCCTAATAATTTCTTTGTTACTTCCAGTCCATCTCTTAGCTTTTAAAAAAAATCCTCACCCGAGGATATATTTATTGATTTTAGAGGTAAAAAAAGGGGGGTGAGGGGGGGAGAGAGAAACATCGATCAGTCACCTCCCATACACGCTCTAACTGGGGATCGAACCCACAACCTAGGTGTGTGCCCTGACCAGTATTCAAACCCACAATCTTTTGGTGTACAGGACAGTGCTCCGAAGCACAGAGCTACCCAGCCAGGCCCATCTCTTAGATATTCTTAATCCTAAGATTAAGATTGGAATGGTCTGTGTTTGACCAGTGCTGGTATAGCCTGTAGTTTCCAAATAAAAGTCTTCTTAATTTTGTTGACTACATTTCCCAGCAGAACAAAAGGGACTCATTAGCTAAGAGGTATCTCTTTTTTTCTGGAGGAATAACATACATACAATAAAGTACAGCAACTATATTACTTTTAATAACTGTAAAGTTCCATTATTTTTTACATTATGTCTATGCCCATGTAACCACCACCTAGATCAAGATATAAAACATTTCCAACACCTCAGAAGGCTGGCTCATACCCCTTCCAGTCAATAGTCCCCAAAAGAGAACCATGTTTCTGGTTTGCACCTCCCTGGACAATATTTTGCCAGTTCTTAAATTGTATAGAAATAAAATCATACGTAATGCACTCCTCTGTGCCTGGCCTATTTTGCTCATCATTATGCCTATGAGATTCATCCACATTGTAATAACAGTTTATTCTTTTTTATCGTTTTCTTCTCTTTCCTTGTATAAATCCACCTACCAAAATTTGTTTAGACATTCTCCTCTGTAGGGCTTTAGTTTGGGATTCTCTCTTTTATTTCGTTGATCTGTTTGTCTACCCTTACGCCAGTACCACACTGTATTGAGAGCTGTAGCTTTACAGAATTCACTAAGTCCTCCAACTATGTTCTTCTTCTCCAGGATTGTCTTCACTGTTTTAGGTCCTTTGCATTTCCATTTATATTTCAAAATAAGCTTGTTGTTTTCCATCTTTAAAAAAAATCTCGTGTCTTTGATTGTGATTGCATTTACTCTACAGGTCAGTTTAGGGAGCTTTGGTATCTTGACAGCACTGAGTCTTCCTACCCATAAACATGGCACATGTCTGCTTTTGTGTAGGTTTTCTTCAGTTTTCCTCAGTAATGTTTTGTAGTTTTTGGTGTACAGGTCTTACACATATTTTCTCAAATTTACCCTTGAGAATTTCATGCCTTCCTATCTTACTGTAAATTTTTAAGTTTCATTTTCTAATATTTATTGCTAATATAAGAGAAAAGACTCATAGAAACAAAATCAGAAATGAAAGAGAAGTGACCACAGAAATCACAGTATACAAAGGATCACACTGTAATACTGTGAAAGTCTATATGCCACCAATTTAATAACCTAAAAGAAATGGATAAGTTTCTAGACATATATAACCTTCCTAGATTAAATCATGAAAAACTGGAAATCTAAATAGACCAATCAACAGTGAGGAAATTAAAACTACCATCAAAAACCTCCCCGAAAAATAAAAGTTCAGGACCAGATGGCTTCACTAGTGAATTCTACCAAACATTCAGAGAATATTTAATACCTGTGCTTCTCAAACTCTTCCAAAAAATTGAAGAAGAGGCAATAATTCCTAACATATTTTATAAGGCCAATATAACACTGATACCAAAAACTTGGCAAGGATAAAACAAACAAGAAAACCCTACAGACCCATGTTTCTGAATATAGCTGCAAAAATCCTCTAAAAATTAGCAAATTGAATACAATAATACATTTAAAAAATACATCACGAGCAACTAGGGTTCATTCCAGAGGCACAATGATGGTTCAGCATACACAAATTGATCAATGTGATATACTACATTAACAAAACAAAGGATAATAATCATGATTTTATCAATAGATATAGAAAAGCATTTGATAATATACAACATCCATTTATGGTTAAAACACTCAATAAAATGGGTGTAGAAGAAACGTACCTCAACATAATAAAGACCATATATGACAAACCCAAGCTAATGTCGTACTTAATGGTGAAAAACTAAAACCTTTTCCTCTAAAATCAGGAACAAGACAAGGATGCCCACTCTGACCACTCTTGGCATAGTACTAGAAGTCCAAGTCAGAGAAATTAGGCAAGAGAAAGAAATAAAAGGAATCCAGATTGGGGATGAAGAAGTAAAAGTGTCACTTTTTGCAGATAACATGATTCTGTACATAGAAAACCCTACAGACTCCACCAAAAAACTATTAGAAACAATAAACAAATCCAGCAAAGTTGCAGGATACAAAATCAATGTACAAAAATTCACTGCATTCTTAATATATTCACAGTGATATTTCAGAAAAGGAAATGAAAAAAAACAAACAATTCCTTTTGCAATCACAACAAAAAGAATAAATTACCTAGGAATAAATTAACAAAGGATGTGAAGGACGTATATACTGAAAACTCTGAAGCATTATTAACAGATATGCAAAAAGACAAAATGAAATGGAAACACATTCTATGGGTTGTGTTCATGGGTTGGAAGAATCAACATAGTCAAAATGTCCATATTACTCAAAGCAATATACAGATTTTAATTCCATCCCCATCAAAATTTCAAGGATATTTTTTAAATAAATAGAATAAAAATATAATCAGATTTGTATGCAACCACAAAAGACCCCACATAGTCAAAGCAGTTCTCCAAAAAAATAACAAAGCCAGAGCTATCACACTACCTGAGTTCAAATTATACTACAGAGCAAACGATAATCAAAACTGCATGGTATTGGCAGAAAAACAGACACACAGACCAATGGAACACAATTGAGAACCCAGAAATAAAACCACTTGTATATGGGCAAATAACTTTTGACAAAGGAGCCAAAAACATACAACAGAGAAAAAGACAACCTCTTCAATAAATGGTGCTAGGAAAATTGGAAAGCCACATGCAAAAGAATGAAACTAGACTACAGTTTGTCTCCAAGTACGAAAATTAATTCAAAAATGGATCAAAGACCTCAATATAAGACCTGAAGTAATAAATTACATAGAACTAAACAAGGGACTGAACTTACGGACCTTGGTCTTAGAGGACATTTTATGAATTTCACCACAACAGCAAGGAAAGTAAAGGCAAAAATAAGTGAATGGGACTATAACAAACTGAAATACTTCTGCACAGTGAAAGAAACCACCAACAAAACAAAAAGGCAGCCAACTGAGTAGGAGAAGATATTTGCAAGCAACGTCTCAGACAAAGGTTTAATATCCATATATGTAAAGAACTTATACAACTCAACACCAAACAAACAATCCAATTAAAAAATGGGCAGAGGACCTGAACAGAAACTTCTCCCAAGAAGACATACAAATGTACAACAGATATATGAAAAGATGCTCAACCTCACTGTTTGGGAAATGCAAGTCAAAACTACAGTGAGATACCACCTCACACCCTTTGGGATGGCTGTTATCAACAAGACAAGTAATAACAAGTGTTGGAGAGGTTGTGGAGAAAAAGGAATCCGCATTAACTGCTGGTGGGAAGGTACTGGTACAGCCACTATGGAAAATAGTATGGAGGTTCCTCAGAAAATTAAGACTGCAGTTACCATATGACCCAAAAATCCCTGTTCTGGGTATCTACCCGAAAAATTTGAAAACATTTATTCGCAAGGATATATAAACCCTTATGTTCATTGCAGCATTATTCATGGTGGCCAGGACATGGAAACAACCAAAGTGTCCTTCAGTAGATGACTGGATAAAGAAGATGTGGTACACTCACACAATGGACCGCTACTCGGCCATAAGACAAGATGAAATACTGCCATTTGCATCAACAGGGATGGTCCTTGAGAATATTATTGTAAGCGAAACAAGTCAGTCAGAAAAAGCTAAGAACTATATGATTTCATTCATATGTGGGATATAAAGCTGAAACTCATAGACACAGACAAGAGTATGGCGGTTACCCACAGGGAACGGGTGAGGGAGGGTTAGTAAAGGGTAATGAAGGCAAATACATGGCGATGGAAGATGATTTGACTTTGGGTGGTGGGCACACAATGCAGTATGCAGATCGTGCATCATTCACATGAAACCTATATAATCTTATTAACTGATGTCACCCCAATAAATTTGATTTTAAAATAAATACTAACATAAAATAAGTAGATGATTTGTCAGTGTTCAGATATTGACTTGAGGATTGTGGAAGAATCACCACCCCAACCTAGTGAATCACATCGCTGTGCTTGGTCTTACTAGTTTCATTGCTCACTGCTTTTCCTTATCCACATTATCTTCTTATTTCTTGAATTCTTTATTGTGATTTAGTTTGTGAGTAACTTCTAAGAGTTCAGGCAGCTGAGAAATTCACCAGCTATACAGTTCAGAGGGCACAATCCCCAAGACTGCCCTCACTTCTGACACCAACTGTAAGTTATTTGTTCCCCAAACCACCCTCAGGTTGATCATTTACTAGAGGGACTCACAGAACTCCATGAAAGCTGTTATAGTCACCGTTATGATTTATTACAGGCAAAGGATACAGATGAAGCCTAGCCAAGGCAAAGAGGCACATACAGGGGGAGTTTGGGGAGGTACCAAACCCAGAGCTTGTGTTGTCATGTCCTCATGGAGTTACAACATGTTCATCTCCCAGCATGGATGCGTGGCAGTATGCGTAGTGTATTGTCAAGCAGGGAAGCTTGCCCAAGCCTTGGTACTCAGTTTTTATTGATGTTTTATTATGTAGGCACAATTGACTGACTGCCTACTTGCTTGATTTGGCTCCAGACTCCAACTTCTCTATGTGTGACCCAAAGCCTCTATACTAGATCATGTAGTTGGTCTCTCAGCAGTGAATAATCCCCACCCTAAATCACACTGTTGCTGCTTGGCCAGACCAGACACCCAAGGCAAGCAAAGATTTTACCTCCCAGGAGCTGTGGGCGAAGGTCACACCCCTTTGGGACATGTTTTAAGTTTTTCTCTACATAGTGCAGTTGATAGGCATTTTGGATCATTTCCAGTTTTGAGATAAATCAAATAGTGCAGTTGGAGATATGTTTGTATATGCCTTTTGGTGAACTTGTGTGTACATCTCTTTTGGGAATAAACCTAGGAGTAGAATTGCTGGGCAATTCGGGAATTTTATTGTTTGCTTGTTTTGAACTGCTTCTGTCCTGTTGGGAATGGTTCAGTAGATACTGAGAAATTGAAGTTTCAAGAGAAAATGGTTAACTGAAGAAGTGAACTTTTTTTGGGTTTTGGCCCTCATGCAAGTAAATATACATCTTCCTATGGAAATCGAATGAGTGTTATGGCCCGAAATCCCAGGATTGTACTGGGCAGAATAGGCAAATGTGTTTGTAGCCAACTGGCTTAGAAGGAGCCTTTCTTGTTGGAAGCATAAAGAGGATAAGGCTTTTCTACTAACAGGAGAGTCACTTCTGGTTCTTGACATCACGTGCATGGATATGGTGGAGAAGAAAAAGGAGGGAAGCCTTTCCAGTGGACGCATACTGCTTACCGTAGACCTGGCAGAGTCCTGCTTTTGGGGGCGAGGGATAATGAATGGCCGTCTCTACAGGGAAGAGAGAGGAGGGGTCAAGAACATTGGACACTGGAACTTAACAGAAGTAATGAAAATAAAAGTTTTGCAGGTCAAATCAATGACATAATCAGTGCCAGGGATCAAACAGATTTGTGGTTTTTTTTCCCTAGTCTGTCACCTTCAAAACAACCAGCAGAAATCTTGCCCGAGCCATGTGTATGAAGAATCTCAAACTGACTATCATCATCATCATCGTATCAATTGTAAGTTTTTGTCCTTTTTGTATGTGATTTTATGTTTTAATCTCTAAGAAATTAGGGGCCGAAATTCCTTCTAATAATTAGCACTCTAAAATGAGATACACACACACACACACATACACACATAACTTTTAATGATGAAATGCATGACGAGGCAGTGGCTTTCCTATGAAGTCATGTGGAAATATCTCTACTGAAATCCCATATCCCTATTTAGAATCCTTATACGTAAGGAGTTGTGCAAGCCGTTCCAAAAATTCCTGGATGTATAATGTTTTTGTTGCTACCGAAATGGGATTCTTTTATTATTGCATTTTTTAATTGACTTCATACTTTCTAATTATATTTCTGTTTTCAAATTGATTCCATTTTCTATTTATTGCTGGTGTCTCTTTTCTAATTGATGTGTTTTGTGTCTGGCAAATTTGCATAACTTTTATTAATTGTAATAGTTGATTCTTCAGTATGCTATATAGGTCAGGAGTCAGCAAACATTCTGAGAGTGCCAGATAATCAATATCTTAGACTTTGTGGGCCACTTACAGTCTGTCACATATTCTCTTATTTTTAAGCAATCCTTTACCATTCTTAGCTCACAGGCCATGGGCTGTATTTTACTGACCCCTGGTATAGAGGTAAATTTATAATACTGTCTGTTAATCATTTAAAGCTCATCATATTCACACACATACATATATACACTGTATGTGTAATTTTATATAATTATATAATTTTTTCTTATATTACCAGCAGTATTGAATAATGATGATGTCAATAGACATCTTTATTTGGTTCCCAGTTTTAATTGAAACACTTCCAATATTTCATTTATAAGAGTGACATTTACTCTGAATTCCTGTTGGATTTTTATTGTGAAGTTAAATAACTTCTATTTTATTTCTATATTTTTTATTTTTTCAATTTTTATCTATTGATTTAATGGGGGACATCAATTTGTTTTTTTCCCATGCATTTATTGGTTGATTCTTCTATGCGCCATGCCCGGAGATTGAACCCACAGCCTTGGTGTATTGGGTTGATGCCCTAACCAACTGAGCTATCCCTCCAGGGCAGTTTTATTTCTAGATTGCTAAAACTTTTTATCAGGAATAGGCATTTAATTTTAGAAAATGATATTTCTCTACCCATGAATTGATAACGTGACTATTTACATTTCATATTAATGTGTTGAATTACATTAATATTTTTATAATTAACTGTTCTTTCATTTCTGGGATAAACACTTAGAGATTATTATGCAGTATTTTTTAATGCATGATAAGTTTAATTTCCTAATATTGATTTAGTAGTTTTCTTATCTGTAAGTACGAATGCGTTTATATGCCGTTCTTCTTTTGGTACCCATGTGTAAACAGATATTGGACCTCTTTGAACTATCCTGCATGTCTAGTAACCTTTTCAGCTGTTTAAACTCCTTTTTGCATTTCACTCTGGGAGACTCATTCTACTAACTATTCCAGCAGAGTCAGTTTATTTTCAGCGCTGTTTATTCTGCTGTCCAGCTCTTTTATTTATTTGTTTGTTATAACCATGTTTTAAATTTTTAAGAACTACATCGCTTAGCCTTTTTTTCATGGAATCCGTACTTGTAAACAACAGTACTCTGCCCTTGCTGTCTTTCTTTTATCATCAGCTTTCCTTTGATTTGGTCATTATAATTAATGACATGAATGTTGTGTCATTACCTGCCGAAAGGTTAGCAGCAGCATTCTTGCTCGTAAGTAATAGAAATGTAGAGTTTCTACTGTACATTTAAAATTTTTTATCCTAATAATGATAAATTAATCCATGTGTAAAACTTAAGAATGTACTTAATAATAAAGTCATACTTCAAGGGAATTATAATTTGTGACGTTTGACTATTAATGATGTCTCAGTAAGAGTTGCTCACACAGCTGAATTTTTTGTAATTTACAGTAAAGAGAAACAACCCCACTGCTTTCTCTACCACTGAAGAAAGCATAGTGGAATTCAAATTGGTGGGAATTACATCAGAAAGGATCATTTTAATTCAACTAATATCTTTGAATACACTAAATTACTGTATAGTATTATTACACAGCTGCTACTCTGATGGAACCAGTATTTGTTAATAGGTCTTTACACTGCTTTACATGTTACTTAGGGGCCTGTGATACATTCAAGAAAACGAAATTGCCTTTTTCCTTTTCCAGGTGTTCATCTATATCATCGTGTCCCCTCTCTGTGGTGGATTTACATGGCCAAACTGTGTGAAGAAATAAAGAAGAAAAAGTTATCATTAACCAAGGATATGAGAGAACAAGGAGTTGAAAGCTCCAAGCGATTTAAGCCTTTTGATACTGACAGATGGTGTCTGCCAGTCTCTTCGACCCTCTTCTTTCTTTTTCTGTTTTTAATCTTATTCTATGCACCCAGATTGATCTTTGTCCTATCAACCAGTCTATTCCAGTACACTTCAGATCAAACCATTCACTGCAGCAGTAGCTTTAATAGGCTTTTTGTTTGTCTCTTTGGTTAACTACTGTCACCTACTTAGAGAAACATTTTTGTTTGATTGCACAAAGCTATCACCCAGATGGAAAGCGCCAGTCTTCTGAGCTGTCTACTGTAACTACAGACGGATTTTGTACGTGCACACAAAAGTATTCAAGAGACAGATAGTATAGCTAACATCTCATCTTTGGTTTTTTGGGGATCTCGAGGAGTTCTAGGTGCTTGAAAACAATATAAGTGGAGAATTATTGTTATTTGGGGAATTATAATTAAATCGGTGCTGCTGGCTTCTGGGAGCCCAAGCAGAACAAGTATTAGACATTTTATCTCAGTCAGATGGAGAACATTTTGCTAGCCCGTTAGCACATGGAATTATCTTTGACCTCCTAGTATTCACTTTCAAGGAGGAACTTTTGACCATTTACAAACCTCACAGAGTTTGATACCTTCTGTTTCGCCATTGCAGTTGATTTGAGAAGAGGCTGGTTCATTATTGAAGGTTATGTTTTTTGTTTTTGTTTTTGTTTTTTTTAGTATACTTTTCTTCAGTTGATATTTAGGGCAATTGTATAGTTAATAGAATATGTAGTGGAGGGAGTGAGGAGGCCAATTCCTCTGGTTCACCAAAGAAAAAGAGGAGAATCACGGTGAATGTGCTGGCATTTTAGCTGTACGAAGGGAGGTAGCATGGGAATGTTTTTCCAGTCTGGGAAAAGCCCAAACAGAATATAGTCAACAGTCAACTCCAGGGTTTGGGCTTGACTGCTGTTGAATAATTGTCTGAGAATCCTTCGTGGTTTAATAAGTTCCTTAACTGTCTAGTTTTGAATAAGTGTTTTGTGAAACAGGAGTAGGCCGTGTGCTGTACAGAAACAGTGTAAGACAGTTGAACATTCATTTCAGTGCACTGTAAGAAAACTGGAGCGTAATCATACTGCTTTGGCTACTCTGGCATCTGTCAGCTAGTATGTAGTTTTAGTGCGTGCCTGAAAGGGCATTCGCGGCCCTAGATCTGATTGCATTTATTTATCAATAAGTGCCAGTAAGTGGAAATGAAATTACATTTGACTATTTTCCCAGTGAAAGAACAAATTAGTCAATAAAAACTAGCCACTTGTTTAGCCTAGTCATGTGCCTTGAATGTATATATGTCACAGTCCGGCTCATGCTTCCTGTTCTTCAGTCAAAGCCTTTTGATTCACGCTCCCATTCATCGATTTGACACGTGCAGTGGAACTCTTCCTGGTGACCATGCATAGCGCAGATGTTTTTTTCAGTTTTGTTTATCAACACTAATGCCTTTTAATTACATCAGCATTTCCTATTGGAAAACACATTTGTTCCAGGAAAACATTTGGCATTCCTGAAGAATAGTTTCTAAATGTCTTTAATCCAAAGAAAAAGACTTAAAATGTATTTCCTTTCTTATACACAACTGAAAAGAAACGATGTGCATGTTTTAGGGATAAATTACTTAATGATCCCTTGATCTGTTTATGTATAAGAATGCTCTTTTAAAGCACATAATCATGTTTTAAATGATGCACAAACTGAAGGCATTAATAAAATTTAAGAGTAATACAATGGGTCACTTGTTTTAAAATTTCTTCCTGGAATCTAATTTCTTCCACTGACATTTTGCCATATTAACAGAACAAAAGTATTTTACTTACGCTGAAAATACATTAAAAAGTGTGACTTGCAGCCTTTCGGTAAAGAGCAATAGCATTGTCTTAGGTTTGTAAAATTTCTTTAAAACCAAAAGACACAAAAGAACTTAATAAAATGTGTAGGTCATACTGAAACCAATGGAAAATCCTGAAATGACCACAGAGCCTCCACAACTATCATCCTGAGACCATGGCTGAGACAGCAAAAAAAGAATCCTAGGGATTGTAAGTATTTCTCTTCGCCTCAAATGCTTGGCCACAGGGTCAAATAGTGTCACAATCCATAAGTTTCCTTCAGAATGGATGGATAGGGCTTACATCAGGTAGTGGTTTCTCCTTGCTTAGCTCTGCTAGATTGGGTTGCTTCCCAGGGTATCATGATGGAAATAGATGTAACAACAATAATAACAGCCCTAGGACCCCCGCCCCATCAGTGTTGTACATTAGAAGCATGTCTGTTTCTGACAGCTCTTTTCAAGAGTGGTGGTGGTAGTTGACCTATGATTCAGTTTTAATTCAACAAGGAAACAAGGGGCTAAATACAAGATTCAACGGGTATATGACGAATTGGGAAAGGAAGGTGTAGAGGGGAGGCACCAAGGTATCAGAGGAACTGTCCCAAGCATTTGCACTTGAAACACTGGCATTGGTGTACAGGACGGAGCTTGCTGAAAAACCTGACAATCCCTACGTATCCCTTTGCCAAAGTGGGGGTGAAGATTGTCGTGGGAAGGTTTGTGGAAGCCACAGCCTCGATGGGCCTGATGCCAAGGACCTAAGTTGTGCCTAAATTGGTCAGCAGGGCCAGTAATCAGGAGGATGAGCTGCCCGTGGGGAGTGGAGACTGAGGGAAAGCTGGGGTGCTCCAGGCACCTTCGCCTCTTTGTGTCTGGCTGCCCTGTCCATCCGTATTGGCCTCCATTTCCCTCTGCTGCTTTCCAAGTCTCAACACGAGTTTATTTTGCTGGCAAAACATAATCCTGCAAGTGTATAGGGAAAGGGATTCTTATGAGATCCCCAACTACTGATGAGAGCTATGGTGCCAGTCCAGGAAAACCAAGTTGTTCCCAGGTTATTATTCATTAGATTGGTTTAACTGCTTTATGTTCTGGAGAAAGGCTATTAAAGCATTCTTTTGGTTAGGATACATTGTACAAAATTAGTTTGGATTTATGCTGTTTAATAAAAGCATTATCTAAACCCAAAATATGTTGTGTGTGTTGGGTTTTTTTTTATCTCTTTTCTAAAGTCAAGAAGAAGCTATGAATTTACCACTAACAGCAATGTTGCCTTTTCAGCAAGTGGAATTGCTTCTTGCCATTGTAGGGTAGCAAGAGACCTGAAGGGGTGGCTGCAGCTCCTGACCCTAGGTGAACCCCTTCCTTCCGTGGGCTTCAGATCCCACAGCTTTGCAGTGGGCCGTCGGTGATGTGTATCTACTGCTCTCCCTTGCTCGGAAGCTGTTCTGCCCAAATCCAGCATCTCAGCTTTCCTTTGGGAATTCGTCTCACCTGTTTCCAGTCTAAACACTTCCAAAGGGCCGACCCTATCTCTAGCCAATCCCATGTTCCATCCTCTGGGTGCTCTGATGGGTTCAAGGATGAGAATGTGACCCAATCCAGGTGGGAGTCATTTTTGATAATTTTTATTTATTTTTTCTCATTTAATATTATTTTGTATTAGTTCCAGGTGTACAGCATGGTGGTTAGACAATCATATACTTTACGAAGTGTTCTCCTTGGTAGTCCCAACTGGCATTTTAAAGCTGTGACTTTTCATGGAACCCAAGGAAAGGAGAACCCCTCCTCGGTAGAATGATGGGTGAGTGGGTGTCAGTCCCGGAGTTGCTGGGCACTCTGGATGCGGAGAGACTGCTGAGAGAGACTGTGCCTGTGACTGATGGCACCCCAAGGCACTTAGCGGGATGGAGTGTGGAGAGGGACCAGATCCCACTGCAACAGTGTGAGAACCTGGACCTGCCAGGCCCAGCCCACTCTTAAACTTGCCTCTTGCAAGTATTAATATATATGGAACCTAATGAATAAAACCAGAGGCATAGATACATGGGACAGACAACTCAGAGGGGAGGGGGTCTGGGAGGACTGGAAGAGATTAGCCAAAGAACATATATACATAGTCCATGGATACAGACATCAATGCGGTGAAGGCCATGGCGGGGCTTGGTAGAGGGGGTCAAAGTGGGGGAATGGGGAACATTGTAATAGTGTCAACAATAAAAAATGATTATTTTACTTTAGTAAATGTGTCCAGTTCCTAGCAATCAAAAAAGTCCCAGCTGACTAATCCCTGAGACCCTCCAGCGTGGTATTCTCACTGGGCAGGCCACAGCTGGAAGAGGTGAAGACCTGCAGGGGGTCAGATCGTAGCAGAGCTGCCGAACAGCTCTGTCACTATTCCTTCCCTGTCCTGGGACCGGGAAACCCCAGAGCAATGAGAGGAGAACCCACAGAGGAAAGAGATCCCTGGATGGATAATTTATCTGTTCCTATTTTCCTTATTTTAGGGTCCGTGTTACTAATGTTTATTTTTACTAGGAAATCACCCATTCTAGGTTTCCAGTTTGAGTCAGTAGGTTTATCTTATTTCACTTTTAACTTTGCCTCTTTCCAGTTTTTAATAGAACTGTTACAATTAATGAACAAGTATTGCATCATTATTCACTAAATTCTATATTTTATTCAGGTTCCTGCTGGTTTCTGTATCTGTTAAAGCCCTTACTGATCATCCAACCAGAAAAGTTAACGCTGACAGCTGGGATACCTGGTGGATCACTGAACTGTGGTGGTGTGATAGGAAGTGAGACCAGGAGGGGAAACTGGCCTGATAAAGAGTCCCTACACCGCTGATGATAAGAGGCTTTTTTCTCTAGGAGTAGGGGGAGGCTGTTAGTGGTTCTACACACAGGAAGTGACAGGATTAGATCCCTAATTTAGAAATATCCAGCTGGTCACAGTGTGGAGGCTGGACTGGCTGAGAGAGGGACAGGAAACAGAAAGACCCTGAGAAGACTGGTCACAGGTGATGCTGGCTTGGGCTGCGACTGAGACCACGACTTTGGCGAGGAGCCGGGGTATGAAGACCGGGGACAGGCTGTGGTTAATACTATCCTGAGGATAAATGGCACAGATGCAAGAGTTAGCACATAAGGGGGCTTTGGGTATTTGGACACCAACAGGAGAGCTCATTCTGCTCAAAGGAGGCTATTTGCTTTTTTTTTTTTAATTTATCCAGCCCATAAAAGGTAAAGAAAGGACAAAGAAGGGAAGAGGAAGGGAGAGTGAGTGCCGATCACATGTCGGGCAGGAGCTAACATCCACTACTTCACTGAATCTTCTCAGCCATCCTGAGAGGAAGCAATTATCCCATATGGCAGATGAGGAGACTGAGTTTCCATTTCTTTGCCTGACGTCATACAACTTGCGGGTCGTAGGGCCAGTAGTCAGCTCTGTGTTTGTCTGTGGCTCAGGCGCTCCTCCAGAAGGAATTCTCCACCCTAGACTCCATTCTGAGCAGTGAGGAAGCTCTTGTTAGTTGTTACCTCCAAGGAAGGGATCATGGACAGAAGCAGACCAGTGCTCTGGACTGAAGAACTGATCTTAAAAGGCCAGAGGACAGGCAGGGTGTAGAAGTTGGGAAGTCATTGTTCTAGGAATCTGAATCTGTCCCCATCCCCAGCTGCCTGCCCTAGTCCCACCCCATAAACAAGCTTGAGTGCAAGGCAAACTGAACCGTTTGGTTATATGCAGATTTTCTTGAAGTGCGATGACGAAAATTCAACCCAAAGCTTCAAGTACTATTTAGATGACTCTATTTGTCCAGGATACTGTGTGTGCCTGTTCTTCTGGCCCATCTTAGCCCATTTAGGTTTGGTTCTGGACTTTGAACTGTATTAGAATCAGTCTTCAGGTTAAATATTATACCTGTAAAGTGGGAAATGGGTACAGTGGGTGAGATAAGGCATGTGAAGGGCCTAAAGCCATATTTACTTCAAAGTGAGTTTAATACTAAGGCTCTGGATTCTCATTTTTTAAAAATCCCCATCGAGAGTATATTTATTGATTTTGGGGGGGGGAGAGAAAAAAAATACATCCATCTGAGAGAGAAACATCTATCGTTTGCCTCCCGTATGTGCCCAGACCGGCGATACAACCAGCAGCCTAGGTATGTTTCTTGACCAGGGACCACGACATTTCGGTGCACCCGATGGTGTTCCAACCAACTGAGCCACCCAGCCAGGGCCAGATTCTCACTTTTAAAAAATTTTAAAAACATTTTTATTGTACCTTTTCCATTACCCCCTTACACCTCCTCCCTGCCGCTATCACCACCCTGTTGTCCATGTCCACGAGTCCTTTTTCCTTTTTGCTTAGTCCCTGCACCCCCTATCCCTCCCACACTAGCTGTCATCTGCTCTCCACCTATGAGTCTGTCTCTATTTTGCTCGTTAATTCGGTTTGTTCATTAGATTCCACATGTGAGTGAAATCATATGATATTTTTCTTTCTCTAACAGGCTTATTTCACTTAATATAATGTTCTCCAGGTCCATCCATACTGTCACTAAGGGTAAAACTTTCTTCTTTTTCATGGCTGTGTAGTATTCCATTATGTAAATATCCCGTAGTTGTTTTATCCACTCTTCTACTGAGGGACACGTGGGCTGCTTCTGTATCTTGGCGATTGTAAATAACACTGCAATGAACATAGGGGCACTTACGTTCTTTCAGATTAGTGTTTTGGGTTTCTTCCAATATAGTCTCAGAAGTGGGATTGCTAGGTCAAAAGGTAGATCCTTCTTTTGAGTAAAGAATAAATTCAAAATGGATTAAAGACTTAAATATTAGACCTGAAACCATAAAAATCCTAAAAGAAAACAAGGGCA